>PVKN010040189.1:0-10759 GCA_004027915.1 Capromys pilorides
CTGGATGGTGCAGGGCTGAGAGAGCGGCCAGCCCGCAAGGGGCTCGTGAGCCGCAGGAAGGCAGCGAACTCGACCCTACGGGTAAGGGAGAAATCAGAGTCGGGAGATGGCCGTGAAATAGATCATCACCCAAACAGCAACAGGGCACAGAGTAGGACGCCACGCTCCATCCTGAACTTGAGCCCCAGCCCTCTCACAGTGTACCCCACACAGTGCTTCTGGCTCTCATTCTTCATACAATCCCAAAGTTCCTACAGGATGCAAGGGCAGTAGCAGAAATCTTGTCCTTGACCCTGCAGCAGGTTGACTGGCATCCCCCCAAAGTCTATTGATGTCCAGGTCCTCCGCAGCTTATGTCATATGGGAAGGGTCTTCACGGATGTAATTAGGTTAAGAACCTTGAGATGAAAGCTTTCTGAGTTGCCTGGATGGGCCTACGTTCAAGGATAAGTCCTATGGTTTGGCTTTTTTTAAAAAAAATCTTTTTGAGACGGGTTTTCCTTATGTAGCCCAGGCTGGTCTCAAACTCCTAGTAGTCCTCCTGCGGGCTGGGACCACAGGTGTTCACCACCACAATCAGCACGTTTGACTCCCCAAGACCCACATATTGAAAGCTTTGTTCTAAGCCTGCGGTGCTAGCGGGAGGTGGTGGAACCCTTAGGAGGTGGGGCCTGGGGAAGAAAGTGAGGTCAACAGGGGCCTGAGTTCAAAGGGACCATGAGACCTGGCCCCTCCTGGCTTCTCAACTGCCATGAGGTGAGCGGTTTCTTTGCCACAAGCTCCTGCTAGGATGCACTCCCTAATATCATCAGACAGAAGGAGGACTAGAGACCAGAGACTAACACCTACTAAGTCTTCCCAAAGCGAACCCAAACAAGCTTTTCTTCCTTTTAAGTTCATTATCTCAGGTACTTTGTTATAGTAGCAGAAAGCTGACGAGTAATTGTCCTTCTCAGAGACAGAAGACACGCAGAAAAGGAGGCTGTGTGACCACCGAGGTAGAAATTGGAGGTGGGGAGGTAGAAATTGCCCCAGCCCTGGAAGCTAATGATTCCCAGTTGAAGAAGCAATGAATGATTCTCCCCAAGAGCCTCTGGAGACATCGTGGCCCCACTGACTCTTAATTTCAGATATCTGATTCTCACAAGTTCAAGCCATTACATTTCTCTTGTGTTAAGCCACCCAGTTTGCAGTGATTTGTTACCATGGTCCTTGGAAACTAGCAAAGCCTCAAACTAAGCAGCTTCAGGTTCACTCAGGGTGCCTCACTACCTGCTGGACCCTTCTTACCTGTGTGGGAGGTTGACTGCAAAGGGGGCAAAGGGCCAGAGGAGGCCACCACGGCTCTTTTTTCTCTATAGCATTTGACTGCAAAAGGCCACCTTTGCTCACACTAAAAGTGTGTGTCACCAGAGTGAGCCACTGTGCAAGGCTCCGGCTGAAGCCCGGAGGCTCGGAGGCCACGCTAGCCGGCTCTGCAGGGAGAACGGTGGTCTGCTCTGTGGAGGTGGATGCAGGGGTGCTTGTAGTTTAAGCAGGATTCCTAGGTTCAGGTTCTCCAGAGGGCTTGTTGTGCTCTAGAACATTCTGCCTGGCCTTTACAGCAGCAGCCTCGCTTGCTGTGAGGCTCCAAGAAGGGGTCCCCAAAGCACCCACTGTACGCTGGCCTGGCCCTGTGAGGCACCCAGCTAGGCACTGCCCTGGGCATGGAAAGTGGAAAAGCCCACCCTTGGCAGCGTCAGGAGTCAAGCCTCATGGGTGGGGGCAGGGCAGGTCTGTGCCGTTGCCTCCCTGGGACTCCTCACCTCTTCCCTCTGCATGTGAGGCCCCTCTGCTGGAGGTTCTCCCCAGGAGGACCAGCAACCAGGACAGGATTTCACTCCGTGCGTTTCCCTCTATGGCTCTCTCCCTGGTCCCTGTCAGTGCTTCCGTAGCTAGCCAGCTCCCCAGCTCTCGGGAGGTGTCCCAGAAGGACCCCAGGGGCTGAGCAGTCCTCAGGCCTGGCAGTTTTCAGAAGGTGCCTGGCAGCTGGCTCCCATGCGGTGGTGGAGGCTTCATCCGGGTATTGAGAACCTTCTGAGAGCAACTAGAGCCAGCCAGCAGCCTAGGCCTTACCCTCCCAGGAGGAAACAGGGTCGAGAGAAGGCTCAGGGCAACAATAAGGCTGTGTGTAGGAGGGATAGGATATCAGGGCTAGCCCCAGGATTGCCAGAGGCCAAAATTTCACAACCCTCCCTCAAGAGGAGGTTTATCTGTGCTAGCTGGCTTCACCTTTCCTAAATAGAGTTCGTGCCTCCTTCCCACAATGCACAGCGCCTTCTTTCCTGCCCTCCCACGCCCACTGTTTTAACGTATAGCATTCAGCGGAGCTAGATTCTGAAGGCACCCAGAATCTTTTCAAGTATTAAAGGGCAGTAGCCAGGCTTGGTGGCAAATGGCTATAATTCTAGCTACTCAGGAGGCTGAGGCAGGAGGATCAGGAATTCTAGGCCCACCTGGATTACAGAGGGGAAACCCTGTCTAACGAAAGCAAGGGTGCAAGGAAGAAAGGTGCTGAAAGCTCTTCTGCTCACGCTGAAGCAAGAGTGATTCCCAAAGCTGGGCACCGTGATGCTTCCCACAGTCCCAACCGTCCAGAGGGGGAGACAGAAACCTCTTTTGAGCCCTGCAGTTGAAGCCCCGTCTGGACAACGTAGTGAGATCTTGTCTCCCCCACCCCACCCCCCAAAAAAAGTGATTTGCAGAGAAAAGTGGCAAATCCAGGGTTGCACACACAGGGACACCATGGGGCCGGTCGGAAACAGGGAAAAGCTCCAGCACACGCAGAGCTCTCAGCAGCGCTGGCCATGGTCACGATTGCCTGAGGTTCAGCGCTAGGAATGGGTAGTGCGCTTCTGCAGCTACAGTGTGACCCAGCTCCCCCTCTTATACCTGCCCACTGCGTGGTTGTCCCGGGGTGCAGTGTGGCCATGAAATCCTTCTGAGGCAGCCATCTGGGAAGAAAGTCAAAGTGACAGTCATCTCTCCGCTGTCATGGAGCACTGGGCTTTTGCTTGCGTAGATGCGGAAGATACAGGTCCTGTGTTACCTCTCCTGGGAGTTTCGGTCAATGTCTCGTTCTTAGAAGATCCGTTGAGGTTAAGCGAGGAGGGCAAGAAGGAAGGTACCCCTTGAGCTAGCTAGTTAGTAAGTCCTGGGTGCCCTGGTTGGGGTTCCGCCTTTCGCCTCTTTTCTGAAGCCCCCCAAAAGCAGACTCTATTATGTTGGCGTTCTTTCTACAAAATCTTACTCTACCTTACAGACTTGTTCATATTGACATATGATTGTTGTGGCTTTATTTTAGTTCACTTTCAAAAGGGGAAAGCTTTCAAAGAGATAAACACCTGGAGCACACTGGCTTAGCTGTGGCACGAAGGTTCAGGGTGAGCTGAACACAGTGAGCAATTTCTAAGCCCTCCGCCTTTTCCTCAAAGTAAGAAAGTAGGCAAGGGCATGGTGGGAAAGCAGGGGCAGGGGAAAGGACAGAGAAGAGGTACATAAACCAGGGGAGGGTCCTCTCCCCCCAGAGACTCTCTGCAGGGAGCAGAGGGGCGGGGAGGAGCACAGAGCACTCGCAACGTCACACCAAGGGCCCTGGCCTCCTTCCCTAGGCTGGAAGGTGTCCCACGTCATGCTCAGTGTGTATGCAAGGGGCTTGTCTCATGGGCAGGTGGGTCCAACCCGTGTGCTGCCTGGGGTTCCGTATTCGCCTTGGGGATGGGGACGAGAGGCCTGGGCTGGATTATGCTCCCCTGGGGCAGAGGCAGAGTGGGACAGAGTGAAAAGGGCTGGCAGGAGTGTCTGATGCCCTCCCCTCCCAACAGCTCTCTAGGTTTGGGATGGCATCACCAGGGTGGGACAGACCTGGCCTCTGTGAGCCCCTGGGAAAAGGATTCCCCGCTCCATGAGATGGGTCAGAGCCAGTCCTGAAACACAAATATTATTATATTTTATGTGCACACACATGTAAAGGAAGAGACAGAGACCAATGGAGACACAGCAGGCATTGCACACACAAACCAGTCCTGTGTCTCTCTTAAGAGCCGCCAGGTCAGAAGACAGTCCCACCTATTTCGAGGACGAGGTCTGCAGCCCTGCCAGGCCTGGGCAGCCTCAGGGTGGGCGGCGCTCTCCCTGCCCTAGTCACAGCTCAAGGACTGACGTCACATCCACCTGCCTGCCCTGGTGAGTGTCTGCACAGCCCAGAGCTTCCAAAATCCAGGTCCTCACACGAGTTATCCCACTCAGCAGTGGCCTCCCCAGAAGACCCATGCAGAGCAGGGACCAGGACCAAAGGGCATCGTGGGCACTCCCCAGGAATTATTATTGCTAAGAACAAGCAAGGGCCATTGTGACTCACTGGCACTGAGAAGGGGACAGGGCACGGGAAGCCTAGCAGACGTCCAAAGCAGCTGAACCATGCAGGGCAGCACACTCGCACTCTGCAGCTCCGAGGGCTGCTGTGGCCAGCACAGTGGCGCAGGCTGCCAGGGCTCAGCAGCAGCCAGCACGTTCCCTGCCAACAGCCACACAGCCTGGCGGAGCTGGGGTTACTCCAGGTCTGAACCCTGGGCTCGGAGGGATCAGGGTTCTGAAGGTATCACAAGAAACCCGAGGTTGAAGTCAGGGCTGCCTCTTGTGAGATCTGCCCCTGTAGACCCTGCTCTGCGGTCAGGCCACGGGCTGTAGCCTCCCTGGGTGGGGGGCTCTGTGCCCTGTGGTGGGTCACAGGGGCCACAGGGCAGAGGACCACAGTGCGGAATGTGCCAGGCATGCGCGTTCACTCCGGGAATCCCTGCACTTGGGACTAAAAGGACCCAGAGAGGACACGGTGCCTGGGAATGCCACAAAGGCAACGTCAGAGTGGTGCGACCTGGCAAGCCATCGAGGGTCACACACCGGGACTGCGGGTTAAGGAGGTCTTTTTCTGGGTGACCTCAGCAAGCTGGCGATGGGGTTCTGTGGTAGAAGGGGGAATGTGAAGTGGGGTGACTTGGAGGGGTGTCAGGGCACAGGAGACTGCCAGCATCCCCCAGATGCTCCATGCTCCTCCAAGCCCTATGACCGAAGGCAGGCAGAGCGAACCAGCCACTGGAGAAGCTGCTCAAGAAACAGGCTGGGAAAATGCCAAGCCTCCCCCTCTGACAGGGTGACCTACAGGACAACGCCATTAGAGCCTGGGTGTCAGAGCCTTTCTCCAGTCGCAGGCCATACCTGCTACCCGCCCTGGCTGGTGCTGCCCGCGCACTCCAGGTGCAGCAGCCAACAAGCAAGAGATCGCTCCACAGGTGGTACTGTCGCTTTTTAATGATCTACAAGAAAGGGAGGGCTAACTTCTACCTCAGTCTTAGTGGGGTCAAGACGAGACCATGTCCCATGGGGTGGTCCATGTTCCGAAGGGTCCCTTGCAAGGGTGGGGGTAGAGCTGGGAAGGCTGCAGTGAGGATGTTCTCTGTCCACTGCCAGCAATGGATCTGTCATGGGGGAAAGACTGGCCACTGAGAGGATGGTGACCATGAGTGTGGCATGAGTAAAACCACTGAGAAGCAAGCTCAAGGGTCAGCTTTGTCCAGATGGGCGGGGGAGGGGCAGCCCTGAGGTTTAGCTGCAGAGCTGGGGCCGTGGCAGAGCCGGCACAGATCCTTCTTCCCATGAGGACAGCGCCGAAGGGCCTCTCCCAGTCATCTTTCTTTCCCATCTTCCATGGATCTCCAACTCTGGATGCCTGCTCCTCCACCCCCTAGGGAGCTACTCTGCCCCATGGGCTGATGAGGATGGGTAAACAGGACCTTGAACTCTGCCTCTTCCCCCATGGTACTGATTTGCTCCTTGGGCCAGCTGTGCCTTGGGCGCCGCTCTGCTCTGAGCAGGGTCCTTGCCGGGAGGGGACACCACCAAGCTGCCCACCGATCAGAGATGGGCAGGCAGAACTCAGGACCTCCCAGTCACCAGGCCAGAGAGAGGTGCAGGGGCTGCAAGGAGGCAGGCAGGGTCTACCTCACGGTTCATCCCTGGCTGCTGCAGTCGCCTGGCCTAGGGAGCTGGGATGGGGCAAGAGTGGTGACGGACGGATGAAAGGGCTGCTGTGGTAAAGGCCTTGAAAAACAAGAGAAAGGGGGAAACACCACCGAACACACAGGGACTGAAACCTCCAAAAGCCCAAGGTTGGTGGGAATTCCAGCACCACGGGGGCCCCCAGAAGGCCAAGGGAGCAGCTTGGGGCCCTGGGGCAGGGGAGAGGAGCCACGGGAAGGTTCCCAGCGCCTGCGGACCAGCACTGCTGCCAAGCAGCTCCCTGGCTGCAGGGTCTCTCGTAGGCGGCAGTTCAGCAGGCCCCCGGGGAGGTATTGGTTGCAAGCAAGCACCTGAATATTGCCTAACAGAACCAGCCAAAGCCCAGCTAAATCCGGGTGAGAGGGAGGGAGGGGCTGCAGCTGCAGCCCAAAGCCTTGGCAGACCTGGCCTCTCACCTTCAGCCCCATTTGCAACATCCCCTAGTCAGGACAGGCCCTGTGGCCTCCTGAGTCATCGTGCAGCCAGGTCACTGCCAGCCCCTGGGTGGTGGAGACCCAGGGACCCTTCCCAGGGTCCTCTGCTGCCTCAACACCTGGGCCCAACACCAGCGCCCCCCATGGAAGGGTTGGGGCCAAAAGCAGCCCACTGGGGCAGGGCTTGTGCTAAATAGAAGGGGCGACGCTGCTGACTCCGTCTCTTGGTCCGTGGGCTCCATGAGAGATGCCCAGCCCTCCCCGCCCAGCCCCCACTCCTCAGTCAGTCTTGACGTGTCCATTGGCCAGGGCCACGGGGCCGCCGGGCTCCGCGTCCTTGTCGAAGCGGAGGCGCAGGGTGTTCCGGATGATGAACTGCTCCACAATGAGGGCCCCGCAGAACCAGGGCACGGCGTACTCCAGGGTGATGAGGCCCATGAAGTCGAAGTCGAACTGCGAGTAATCCCAGGGGCACGCGTTGAACTGGCGCAGGATGAAGCCGGTGGTGAACTCCCACAGGTAGGTCCAGAGCGTGTAGATCAGGCAGCGCAGCAGCAGCGGGCAGCGGCCCCGCAGGCGCAGGTACATGCGCTCCACAATCAGGATGGACGTACCGTAGATGAAGAGAGCCCACACGCTGGTGACGCCCGGGAACTTCCAGTTAAAGTTCACCACGAACTCCCAGGCCGCTGTGAACATCACCTCGCAGAAGTAGCCGTGGATGGCGTACAGGTACCAGCGGGACAGCGCTGTCAGGGGCTCTGCAGAAGCCATGGCGCCGGCTGGGGCCTGCTGCTGGGGACACAAAGGGCGAGCAGGTGAGGAACGAGGCTAGCCCTGACCCCCAACAGGAGGGGGTCGCAACCTCCTCGGCCTCGCTTCCAGGGATGTCTACTGCATCCTAGAGCTCTTTTCTTTCTTTGGGGGAGGAGGGGAAGCAGGAATTGAACATAGGACCTCACACTTTCCAGGCAGGTGCTGTGCCCCTGAGCTAAATCTCTGCCCCTAATAGCTCTCCTTGATCATCTGTGGTCAACTGAAGGGTCAGCTGTGTGGGGTCACCAGTCACCCCACTCCTAGGCCCATCCCCTGGGGACCTCGTCTCTCACCTGTCTCTTCTCCAATAGTCCTATGTCCCTCTTATTTCTGAGATCTCAGTATGGGACGTATACTTAACAAATATCACTGCGAGCATCTTAGGCATACACTTCAGGGCCATTACCACATTCTCAGTGTTGTGCGGCCATGACTACCTTCCACCCCCAGAACTTTCCTCATCCTCCCCAAGAGAAACCAAGAGCAACACCTCTTTCCTCATTCCCACAGCTCCTGGCAATATTCTGTCTGTCTCCATAAACTCGCCTACTTGGGCACCCCAAGGAAGTAGAACTATAGCTCAGCCCACCCTGGGGGTCGAACCTCGGTCCCTGCGCTTGCCTAGACTTGCCTAAGCAGGCGCTCTAGACCACTGAGCTATCTCACCTGCCCAACAGCACAGGTTCTTTTGCGTCTCACTTAAGTGTTCTCAGGCTGCACCCATGCTGTAGCCCATGGTGAAGACCCTTCCTTTCTACGGATGAATAAATCTCAGTGGATGTGTAGAGCACATGTGGTCTCTTCAGGGACACCTGGCTTCTACTTTTCCATGCTTGGGAACGAATACAGGTACACAGACGCCTTGTTGACACCCTGCTTCCGATTCTTTGGGGTCTACACCCAGAAATGAGATCACTTCTATGGAATCTCTATAGTTAACTGTCCGAAGGCGGCCTACTCTTCACATTTCACCTTCCCAGCCGTGAGGTGCAGGTCCCAGTGGCTCCACACCCTGGTCAGGGTTCGTATTTTCCATTTTCCCATCAGGCCCACCCTGCTGAGATGCCTAAAGCAGCGTGCCCTGCAGCCGCGCTGGCCTCTACCAGCCATGCGAAACAGAGCCTCAGAGTCTCACTTCAGGGAGCCAGGGGACCAAGGGAGCAGAGCGCGCCTTCCCCCTCCTTGCCCTCCACCCACCTCAGACACCACCCCACTCACACTGTGGCACATGTGCCTTTGTGACACACCAACCCTGGGAACTCAGGGCAGAGGTGGTATGACGCCCTGTTCACAGTCCCTGGCATAGGCCTCTTGCAGTGACGTGTCCTGTGTCTACAAAGGGCAGAGGGGAGAAGAGTTCGGGTGACCCAAAGAATGGGAAGCCCTGCTGGCTCCAGTGGGCCCCTGGCTTGACATCTGACAGTTACCTCTGCAAGGTGAGACAGGGAAC
The DNA here is from genome assembly GCA_004027915.1 of Capromys pilorides. NCBI lineage: Eukaryota > Metazoa > Chordata > Mammalia > Rodentia > Capromyidae > Capromys > Capromys pilorides. The sequence continues at coordinate 8,794 of PVKN010040189.1, forward strand.
AGAGGTGAATGAGATGATAGAGATGCACTGTCCGCCATCCTCAGCCAACGTCACCACACGGCAGTAATGTCCATCCACTGCCCACCCTGCGCATGGCTCTGTGTTCCTCCTAGCACTTTGGTCTCACTGTTCTTTTTTGTTTTGTATTTTAGGAAGGGACTACAGGGTGTCAGGGTCTCACTACTAGATCGGACTCATAGTGATCCGCCAATTTACAGCCTCACAAGAGCTGGGACTACAGGCGCGAGCCACCACACCCAGTCTCCATTGCTGTCTCAGCGCGCCCTGGGTTGGAGCCCCTGAGCCTGCTCGAAGGCGCTTTAATCCGCTGAGCTATTTGGCTGGCCCTGTTTTGTTTTTAAGACAGGGCCTCACTGATTTGTTTTTGAGAACATGGACTCATTTTGTAGCCCACATTAGTCTTGAACTTGTAACAATCCTGCTTCATCTTCATTTTATTCATTCTTGATTGGGATTCATTAGAAAGACAAGTAGTTTTATTCTGAATACTGAAACAGCGTTTTGCTTTTTTTTTTTTTTTTTTGCGGTAATGGCGATAGAACTCAGGACCTTGTGCTTGCCAGGCAGATACTTACACCGCTGAGCTATCTTCCCAGTCCAGTCTTGCTAAACTGCAAGGTTTCCTAGGCTGGGTTCACACTTAACAATCCTCTTGCCTCAGCCTCCCAGAGAGCAGCTGCGACAGACATGAGCCCTCACACCCCGGTTTTGCTCCTGCATTCTAGATGAAAGAGGCAGGGCACAGAGAGGGTGTGGCATTACGCATTATCCCAGAGCCAGTAACTGGAAGGCCCCAGACAAGAACCAACCTCTCCTTGACTTCTACTTCAAATTCATCCCACTGTTGGCATCTCCTAGACACGTGTCCCTCCAGTCACCCTCCTGCTCAGACAGTGGCTCCCCTTTTCCTAATGAAATACCACGCATTTGAGGCCTGGCATTCAAGGCCCTGTGTGGCCTCTCCTCGGCCTGCTTTTTCAGCCCATTCCCGCCACCCAGTCTCACCTCCACACTTCGCAGCTCCTAAGCGCCCTCTTCAGTGACGCGTCCACACACACACCTCCAGCGCACCACGATCGTTGGAACAACACCTTGCCTCTCCCTAGCCCCCAATGCAGTCTTCTGAACGTCCACAGGTGGCTTTGTTACATTACGCTGACAGCCTCCCGCCCAGCGCCAGCTCTCTCTCCTCAGTCCCACACCTATATATACACAGCTCTTTCCTGGACTCCTCCCCTCAAAGTCTCCCAGGTACCTCGAACTTCTTTCCTAAGCCAAACTCATTATCTTTCACTCTGCCCTATTTGCCTCCGCTGACTCCACCCTGACGAATGGTGCTACCCTGTACCCCAGTCACAAGCCAGAGGCCGTGGGCCACATCCCTGTTTGAACCCGAGCTCCCGAGAGTAAGGACCCGTCTGTCTGGTTCAGCATGGTATCCCCACGGCCTGGCCCAGTGCCCAGCACATAGTTAACACTCAACACAAGGACGAGGGCATCTCTCAAATCAGTTCACAACTGCCCCCTAAAAGATCCCCAAGCCCCTGGCCTAAACTAGCCGTAATCGACCACTGCAGCTCCCACGCCGGTGGGCTGGCCGATGCTCAGGCTGAGTCAGGAGGGCTCTGCTCTGAGCTGAGCTGAGGAAGGTGGGCAGGGCAGCTGTTGCCCCTTTTCTCTGGTCCCTCACCCTGGCTCAGCAGACAGGCGCTGGACACCGTCTTCTCATAGTGAGGGCAAGAGCAGGCCTGCGCTGCTGCCCAGGAGCTTTCCAGGCCTGCCAAGCGGGGAGGGCAGAGAGGGTGAGGGCTGGGTGCAGGGCTGCAGCTGGAGAGGAGGAATAAGGAAGAACTTCTAATATTCTACAGCACATTAGGTTCACTATGTTTAACCACAACTTGGTTGTTCATTTCAAAATAGTAAAGAGGCAATTTTTTTTTTTTTT
>PVKN010040190.1:0-10783 GCA_004027915.1 Capromys pilorides
CTGGGTTTTGTGTGAATGGCTGGAGCCTAACTTCATTGTATGTTAGGAAGCTATGGAAGTAGGCTTTGTTAACAGCAACCCAGTGTGAATTCCTGAGCAAGAGGACGAGCTTTGAAAAAGCCATGTATGGCTGTCAAATTCAAAAGCAGAAATATCATCACTATAGGTCAGATCAATGGTAGATTTTGGAGCCATGGCCTCCATCCCTGAACTGATGGAGTGTGTTACATGTAGGGCCTGTGGAAAGCTCTCCCAAGGTTCTCTGTAGTGTTTTTTTCTCCAGAATTCAGCAGCATCTGCTTTAGTGCTCCTAAGTGTGTCACCTTACAAGAGTCCCCAGAAAAGTGCCTTTGAGCTCTGTCAGCAGGTGGCTGAAGATGAGGGCCAACATGGAGAGTTTGCACCACGCCTGAGAGTTCTCTTTAGTAGGTCTTTCTTGTACCTTCTGAGAAGGGTTATGATCTGTTTAGTTTTCTTGATCCAATTTTCCATGAACAGAAGATACTTGTTTTCTGCAAACATGTCCATCTTCTCATTTCTAGAGAAGATTGTGCAAAGGTGCTAGCGTGCCCATGAGCTCACTGACCCAAACATTACTGCTCAGCCTGTGGGCACCTTGTGCAACTACGAATCCGCTGGTTGAAGATACCTGAGCGTGAACTCTGGGTTTGTTCTGTCTTTTGAAGCCTTATTGAACTAGATGAGGGAGTCGTATAGTCTGTGTTAGTCTCACTATCAGCCTGATCGCCTCCAGGTGGGACTTTTATTTATTTTTGTATTTTAGGGAAGGGCATACAGGATGTTCAGAGTCTCACTAGTGGATCAGACTCGTAGTAATCCACCTGTCAAAACTTCGCAAGAACTAGTATTACATGTATGCACCACCACACCCACTCTGAATTGCTGCCATAAGGGCAGTCTACGTGGCAGACCGAGGGATCCAACTGCCGGCCCCTGTGCCTGCTTGCAGGCCCGTAATCGACTAAGTGATTTGATGAGCCGTCAGTGAGGCTTTTTGTACTGGAAGTGATCAGAGTGCTTCCCAGCATAGCCACACGTGCTCTGAGCTCCCTTTGTTAGGGCAGTGCAGGTAGAATTCAGTTCTAGTTGGTCAATTCGCTTTGAGTACAGGGCTCAGTCGCTTTCCTGGTATTGTGGAGATTTTGTGGGGCAACTCGAGTCTCCCAGACAGTTAGAGGAGGGTACAGGGGAGCTTTTCTCTTCAGTGCGCAGTGACCTTTGTTGAAGTCAGGTCCATGGGTGATGTAGGGTTTCTCCTCCAATAGCATATGGTTATTGTGGACGGAGTCATTGAATGCCATCCAAGTGTAGGTGGTGTTGAGCATGGTTGGTCCTTGTGAAGGAAGGCAGGAGTAGCCTTGGCGTCAGTGGGCTAGTTAATAGGCCAGAAGCATTTGGGAGATCAGACATGTTTTCGGAAGCCATGGTGGCATGGGGGGAAGGAAAGCTCATGAAGCCCCTGTGAAGTGAGTAGGGGGCAGTTTCCCTTGGCACCTGCCACTTCGTTCCTCATGAAGAGGGAGACAAGCACATTCACCAGCACCATCATCTTTTCCCGAGGGAGCTCCTTTTACTTGTTCCCTTACTAGGTTGCCATTTGTTCCTTCAAAAACGTGGATCCAAAGGCCTGAGCTGTGTGCCTCTGGATTCACCAGGGAAGAAAGCCTGGATGTCAGGCAAGATACGCACATGAGATGGGCTTAATGTTTTCCCTTACGATTTTCAGCGCAGTTGGATGGTGAAGCCCATCTCCCAGTACAATTCATATTGTTCCTGTGTGACTTTTATGTGATCTTTGGTGTTGGTTCCCATTGGCCTGTGTGCTGGGTTTCAAAGTGGTGGACAGCGTCATACCCAACCAAGCTAAACTGAGGGAGCTTTGTGATGCATGTGCTGGGGCCAGCTGAGGGTTGTTGCTGGCAGAATAAGGCGAAGAATGGGAGCTGTGGAGCCTGTTGAGCTCTTCCAAGGTGACTGTCGTGGGCTACCGTGATGGGAGCGTTGTCATGCTGGCTTTCCTGATGATTTTGTTGTGGTTGTTCGAGGAGGAGGAGTTTCCATCCTTGTTGCTGCAGATGGCTGTCGTTCACTTTCAGGTAGCTCTGGTTCTCTCCTTGACTGTTGCTTCCTAGATTTGGAGGGAAAGGTGATGTACTGCTCAGTCTCCTGGAGAAGCTTAGTACATTGGTTTTCCTGTTGGAAACTCTGATTTCTTCATTACCAAAGGAGCTTCGGACCTCACTGTTACCGAAGATGACTGTGCTCTTCTCGCAATTTCTTATCCTTGCCTTGAGTGTTGCTGCCTGGCTTCATTGCTGACTTTGCAGCTCTTAGCACAGGTCCTTCTCCCCCCTGGCACAGACTTTCTAGTTTCTTTCACTGACCTTTTGGATTTTACATCACAGTTCCATGAATTAGGCCTTCATGGGACATTGTAATGGGCTCTGAAACCGGTAGGTTACATTGGTAGGAGCTAGCAGTCTTCAGCTAGAATCATGCATGTGTAATTATGGGATCGAGGCCCTCAGCTTCAGTGTTCGGTTTTACGTCTGTGAACAGATTTCCTGACCTTATCTTACATGATTCTTTCAGTTTCTCAATATGAAATAATTTCAGTGTGTCCTTTATTATATTGCTCCTCTTTGAAATAGCTGAAACTGCAGCAATCTGTCAGGTCTACAATCTCATTTTATCTACTGGGAAATAAATAAAAACCTTCTATGAAGCTGCCAACCATTCCTTACCATAAAGGTTTATGGTGAGGAATTCTGTGCAGTAACACACCCAGTAGCTCGTGACCCAGACAGTACTGCTCAGCCAAAGATGTGCATTCTGGCTTTGTGTTTGAATGCCTGGAGCACAGCTCTGATTTTACTGTGTGTCCGAAAAGCCATGGTACCAGACTGTATTACAGCAAGGCATTTCAATTCCTGAGCTAAGAGGGCCCGGCTGATAAAGCTGTATAAAGATGTCAAATTCAAAAGCAGAAATATCATCAGTACAGGTCAGATCAATGGTAGATTTGGGAGCCATGGCCTCCATCCCAGAACTGTTGCAATGTGTTTTATGTAGGGCCCGTGGCAGCCTATTTCATGGTTCTGCTGTTTGTTCTCTAAGAGCTTTCCTCCAGAATTCAGCAGCATCTGCTTTAGTGATCCTAAGTGTGTCTCTTTGCAAGAGTCCACTAGAAAGATGTCTTTCAACTCCGCCAGCGTGTGGCTGAAGATGAGGGCCAGCATGGTGAGGTCTTGCATGGGTTGAGAGTTCTTTTCATTAGGTCTTTCTTGTGTCTTCTTAAAAGGCTAACAGTCTGTTTAGTTTTCTTTATCCAATTTTCCATGAACATAAAATACTCTTTCTCCATGTTATCTTGACAAAGAAGTAAGGACGTCCTACCATACCCAAGAGTTCCTTACCAAGACAGTACAACTCACCCTGTAGGCAACTTGTGCAACTGTTAATCTGCAGGTGAGCTCTGGGTTATCTCTAACTTTTGTAGCCATATAGGCCTACATGAGAGAGTCATATAGTTGGTGTCTTCATTCTCACTCAGTTCTCCTAGTGACAGTTTCACACTGGATGGTGTCTTGCAGCCAAAGAATAAATGACTTTTGAAGAGCAGTAAAGCTTCATTTTGGGTTCTTATACTCTGGACCTGCTTTGGGGCTGTTACTCATATTCATGGAAGTATCTAGATTAAAGGTGCTTCCAGTGGAATCCTAGTCACATGTCCTGTGGGCTATTTTGTTAGGACAGTGCAGGTTGAAGTGAGTACCAGTTGTTTAATTCTGTTCTACTGTAGGGCTCATTGATGCTTGGAGTAGCTTTACTGGTATTTTGGGGTAACTCTGAGTCCCCCAGTCAGCTAGAGGAGGGTATAGCAAGCCGCTTGTCTCTGGATGGACAACAGCAAGGCAGAGACAGCTTTGAGGTCCAGTTTCTCCTAAGTCAGCACATTGCTGTTCTGGAGGGGATTATGGGGAATCACATCCAGATGTAGGCAGCATTGGCTTTGGTTTGTCCTAGTGAACGATGGCACATAACACTTTGTTCCTGAAGCAACATAGGCACCTGGGGCAGAAAGCCTATGGGGCCACTGAGATCAGAGGAGGTCGGTCTCTGGTCCATCGTGGAACCAGCTAAGTCCTTCTTCATGATGAAAATTATGAGCTCATTCACCTACACCATCATGCTCACTTTTGGGAGAGGGTGCTCCTTCTACTCCTTGCCTCACTAGGATGCCACTTCTTCCCTTCAGGGTCCAATCCGTACACCAGGGTGGGCTCTGTACCTTTGGTTTTACCTGAGGAGAAAGCTAGGATATCAAGCAAGAGGTCCACATGAGATGGTCCCAAGGCTCAATTTCTACATCTTCATCATTTTCAGCACATTTGGAAGGTGGAGCCCATTTCCCAGTACAATTCATATTGTTCCTGTGTGACTTTTATGTGATCTTGGGAATTGGTTCCTGTAGGCTTGTGTAGTGGATTTCCAGATGGTAGACAGCTTGATATACCCAGCTGGACTCAACTGGCTTTGTGCTTGGAGTAAAGGGACCACCTGATGTTTATTTCTGACAGGATAAGGGACAGAACTAGAGAATTTGTAAAGCCACAATTAGGGGAACTGTAGAAGCCTTTGAGGAGCTGTTGGAGGCATCTGATTCTCCTGGGCTAGTCAGCTTGGCATTGCTTATGAACTTACTGTGTTGCTGGAGAAGAGCTTGGATTTCCTCACTAAAGATGGCTATGGTTCACTTTGGGGTAGCTCTGGCTCTCACCTTGAGCATTATTTTTGGATTTGGAGGGGAAGATAGTACACTACTCAGTCTCCTGGAGAAGCTTGGTGTGTTGCCTTTCCTGATGGGAATTCTGTTTTCCTTGTCCCTGGAGGAGCTCCAGGCCTCACTGTTGCTGAGGATGGCTGTGGTGCTCTACAGGGAGTGTTACTGACTGGCTCCATTGATCAACTCTGTTCTTAGCACACATCTTTGATCATTGGGGTACCAATTTTATAGTTTCCACCACTGACCTTTATGCCTTCACAGTGGAAATCCATGAAACAGGCCAGCATAAAACATTGTTGTGGGCAGTAGGTCTCCATTTGGTCTTATGGGAGGCATTGTTCTGGGGTTTTGATCTTCAGCTGGACTCATGCGAGGCATTTTTATGGAATCTAGGCCCCAAGCTTGAGTCTTTAGCTTCTAGTCTTTGAACAGATTTCCTGTACTCTTTATTTTATGAGTCATTCAAAGAATCCATATACAACCCAAAATATGTCCTGTCTTGTATTGTTCCCCTTGCAAAAATCACCGACAATACCCTGTTGGGTGAGGGCTCTGATTTTGTCCATCAGGAAATAAATACAAGCTTTCCCTGAAGCCTCAACCAGTGCTTGGAAGAAAGGTTTATTGTGAGGAATTGTCTGCACAATGTCCCCATCACCAAGAACACACCCCATCGCCCTTGACACAGACAGTAGAGGTCAGCCTAAAGATGGGATGCTGGGTTTGTGAATGAAATGCTGGAGCCCAGCTCTGATTTTATCGTTAAGAAGAGCCATGGAGCCAGGCTGTGTTACAGAAAGCCAGTGCCAATTCCTGAGCAAAGAGGACCAGTGTTGAAAAAGCCATGTAAAGCAGTCAAATTCAAAAGCAGAAATATCATCACTACAGGTCGAATCAGTGGTAGATTTTGGAGTCATGACCTCCAGCCCTGAGCTGATAGAATATGTTTCATTTAGGGCCTGTGGAAACCTCTCACAAGGTTCTTTCTAGTGGTTTTTTCTCTAAAAGCTTTTCTCCAGAATTCAGCAGCATCTGCTTTAGTTCTCCTAAGAGTGTGTCCTTGTAAGAGTCCCCTGGGAAGTGCCTTTCATCTCTGCCAGTGTGTGGCTGAAGATGAGGGCCAGTGTGGTAAGGTTCCCCTAGGCTGAAAATTCTCTTCATTAGGTCTTTGTTCTGCCTTCTTAAAAGGTTTTTGATCTGTTTAGTTTTCTTCATTCAATTTTCCATGAAGATAAAATCCTTGTCTCCAGTCATCTTCATCGTTTCTTCGTATCTTGATGAGTTGATACGAAGGTGCTAACATGCCCAAGAGCTCACCGACCCAGGCATCACTTCTCACCTGGAGGACACCTTGTACAACTATTCATCTCTTGGTCAAAGTCACCCTGGTCAGCTCTGATTTGTCTACGGCTTTTGAAGCCCTGTTGGCTTGTGAAGGGGGGATCATATATTCTGTGTTCTCCTGCCACCTTGTACTCCTGGTGACTGTTCTGGCTCTGGAAGGGTCTTGCAGACAGAGAATAAATGGCATTGGAAGTCAAGGAAAGCTTCATCTTGGGGTTCTTGTGCTCTGAACCTGCTAATGGGCTGTTGCTCATATTCATGGAAGTTTCTAGGTTGGATGAGCTTCCAGTGGAAGTCTAGCCACACCTGCTGTGGGTTCCATTTGTGAGTGCAGTGATGGTGCAAATGAGTGTCAGTTAATTGTCTTCCCATACAGGTCGCACTGGGGCTTGGAGTAGCTTTCCTGATATTTTGGGGCTATGGTGGGCAACCCTGGGTCCCCCAGACAGCAGTAGGAGAGTATGGAGGGTAGTTTGTCTCCTGATGGACAGTAACCTGATGTAGAAGGTAGGGGCAACTGTGAGGTCAGGTTTCTCTTCCAATAGCATACGGCCGTTCTGGAGGCAGTGATGTGGGATGACGTCCAAGTACAGGTGGTATTTGCCGTGGTTTGTCCTTCTGAAGAAGGCAAGAACAGCCTTCGGGGTCAGTGGAGTGGTTCCTAGACTAGAAGCACCTGGGGGATCAGACATGTTTGCAGAAGCCATGGTCGCTGTGGGGAAGGAAAGCTTATATGGGGCTCCTGAGAATGGAGAAGGGGCCCAGTCCACCTTGGCACCAGTCTATTCCTTCATCATGTAGAGAATCATCAGCTGATTCAGCAACACCGTCGTTATTTAGCTAGGCAGCTCCTTCTGCTCCTTTCCTCACTAGGTTGCCACTTCCTCAAAGGTCAAGTGGAGCCAGAAGACTGGGCTCTGTACCTTTGGTTTCATCTCTGAAGAAAGCCAGGAGGTCCCGCAAGAGGTGCACATGAGATGGCCCTAGGGCTCGATCTTTACATGTTTCGGCACAGTTGGAAGGTGGAGTCCATCTCGCAGTGCGATTCGTATTGTTCCTGTGTGACTTTTATGTGGTCTTGGGGAGTTGGTTCCCATAGGCCTGTATGGTGGATTGCTAAGTGGTGGGCTGCTTGGTACACCCAGCTGAACTCAACTGGCTTAGTGCTGGGGGTAGAGGGACCACCTGAGGGCTGTTGTGGGCAGGCAAAAAGCAGAACTGGAGAAGCTGATGAGAGGCCTTTTGGGAAATTGTTTGGAACAGCTATTGGAGCTTTTGGGCTGTGCTGCGTGTCCTGTTCCACTCTACTGGGGACCTTTTTATGCTGGCTTCCCTGATGAACTTGGTTGTTCTTGTTTGAGAAGGAATTCAGAGCCTTTGTGCCTGGCAGTAGGCCTAAAATATGCGTGGAGTTGGTTTTAGCCTCAGCTTTGGATTCTGATATAACTGCACCATCTTGTTTGTGCATGAGCCTCCATCACTTCTCCAGTGTCGTCTTGTCCAGGGGAAAGGAAGAAAATACAAAAGAGGGATCACAGGAGAAGGTGGTTTTGTTATTTTGAAGTCAAGCATTGGACTTGACTTCAATGGTAATGATAGTGTTGCATCCTCCTGCCCTAGGTCCCTTCCCCAGTTCAATGATTCCAGCCTCCTTCTGGGTGTCTCTTCACGCCTTCTGTGCCCTCCCATATGGCTAGACACATTTGTAGGGCTTGCCTTAAATTTTATGGAAATGGGCACAGGGGTTATGTTGTGTCATACTTTCTACAATCTATACCAGAAATTGGGCTAGGGATTTAGTTTAGCAGCACAGTGCCTGCCTGGCAAGTGCAAGGTCCTGAGTTTGATTCCTGGTGCTTGGGGGGGAAAACCTGATCTATACTAGATACCATTCCACCTCAGAAGTATGGATCCAAACCATTTTTATGAGACCTGTGTAACAGTCTATGTTTCAATGTCTGGAGCCTGGGATCTTCAGTCTTTCTGTAATGGAAGGGTTGTGTATTGTATGAATGTGGGGAAATAAAATGATGCTTTGCTTTTCAAACTTCAAAGAAATTCTCTGTATCCCTTGTCTTTGAAAGAGCTAGTGGCCTTCCTGGCTCCTAGAAGCTCTTCAGAAGTGAAGACACACGTGGGCTGTATGGTCTGCTGGGACTCCAGGGTCACAGTGGGTTTGGGCCTCAGGATCTGGTCCCTGTGGGATGTGTTTGATCAGCAGGACTTGCAGCTTTCATGCACCTGCCTGGGAAAGTATCAGAGCCTTCACACTGAACCAAAACTGAGACTGCTCAGATCACATACAGAGATGAATTTTTTTTTTTTGAGTTAGTGCACAATGACATATTTGTGGTGCTGATTACATCTATATAAAGTCTTGTGACTTTTGTCATAGAAATCCACATAGGGTCTCATTTACATTCTAAATAGTTTAATTTCCATATTGTTTGTACATATTCATTAGTGGCTGGTCTTTGATGCAATCAGTTTGATGTACTCTCAAAATCAAAAGAGAATTACCAAGAGTGTCAGCTAGGGTGCTGTCGTACTTAATTTGAAAAACAGCATAAAATATTGATAACTGGCTTCCCCCTGCCTTGTAAACTCTTCTTGGATTCAGTGGGGATGGTTTGGTTAGCAATTGTGACGATTTGGTAATCTTTTGTATCCGCCTTTCCCTATCCAATGTGTTTCCAAATATATAAAAAATTTTAATAAATACCGAATTTGAAGTTGGTGTCTGTTTTTAATATTTGAGTACCCAACCACTAAATCTAAACAGCAGGGGCTTGTTTCTCAAAAAGGTTTCTTAAGGAATCTTAGCCTGTTTGTTCTGGGACAAGATGAACTGGGGAGATGAGCAATAATGTCATTTTCCACTTTCGATGAACGGGACAGTCGGGAATTACTGAGGTGAGCTCCTTTCTCTACACAGTGAAGGTTTTACAGCACAGTGTTGCGTGTGGTATTGTGTACACGCGTGCAGTTCAGTGGCTGTAGATGACCTTTTCAATTGACAAGCAAACCAGTAGCTCCTTGACCCTCGCTCCTCCCACCCATCCCCGTTGCCATGGCAGTCTGATGGCTTCACAGTCTTCTGTGATCTGCTGGGCTGCCTCTTAAAAACTCATTTGATGAAGAAGCATCTGTTGTTTGGCCAATTATTCCCTGATTGACCCACACAATCCTAGGTTTCCAGGAGCTGCAAGAAGGGCTTTTAGTCTTCCCGAGATTTCCCCATGATTTAGGTAAGGTATGAAGAGTAGTGATTTAGAACTTGTCCAGTTTAATAGCAAAAAGCCAAATAGGCTGATTAAAATAACTGAACAAGGCACATAGCTGAATGGTCATTTCTCCAAAGAAGTCATAAACACACAGCCCTTGGATACGTGAAAGTGTACTGATGAATGTCACTGGGCCTCAGGGAAATGCAAGTGAATGGCCATCAGAAAGGCAAAAGATGCTGAACGTCGATGAGGGTGCGGAGGACAGGAGCCCTTGCCCACTGTTGGTGAAAATGAGTGTAGATTGATGCAGCCACTGGAAAACCATGTGGAGGTGCCTAGAAAACTAAGACATAGAATGTGGGGCTGGCCGGATAGCTCAGCAGACTGAAGCGGGTTTGATTCCTGGTGTACTGTGCTGGCCCTGCCCCTGGAAAGTGCTGAGACGGAGATGGAAACTGCGTGGTGGCGCACGCCTGTGATCCCAGCGCTTGGGAGACTGAAAACAGGAGAATCACTACGAGTCTGATCTGTATAGTGAGACCCTGCCGACCCTGCATTAAGTACATAAATGAATAAAATGTATCACTCAGCAGTCCATCTTGGTGTGTACACAAAGGAAATAAACAGTGTCTCGTGACCATATCTGTACCGCATGCTCACAGCAGCCAAGATGCAATGTACCCCAGGCGATGTCAGCGCCCAAACGGATTATGGGGATCGTGTTATCTGTATACAAATGGAGTGTCATTTAGTGTCTACAGGACATCATGCCAAGTGAAAGAGAACAGACGCAGAATGAACAACGGGTGATCTTGCTTATTTGTGGAATCTTAATACTGCAGCTAAGTGGTAAAACAGGCAGCTGAGAATGAGGGAGGGAAAAGTATGGGTCAGAGAGAACAAAGATGCGGTTACCCAGGATGAGTATAAAGGTCTAATGTATAACGGGAAGACTTGTTAGTATTCTATGCTGGAGAGTTGAGAATGGTGTGTAGCTTTTAGGTTCTGTGCACACTGAGATGGTGAACACGTTCATGTACTTGAGGGTGGAGACCACTACACATGTGTGTCAGAACGTGTACGCCTTAAATGTATAAAATAAAAACAAATTGGTTAAAATTAAACTTGTAGAAATTGTGTTTTATGAAGACATTGGTAGTTATCAGCAGTTACAGCGAGAGGGAATGAGAGTAACTGCTTAGCGTGTAAAGGCGTCCTTTCTGAGGTGAGAAAGATATTTTAGATCTGAATGGAACTGATGATTGTACAGTGTTCTGGATGCACTAAATGCCACCAAATTATTTTGTGATGGTTAAATTTATGTTTTGGGAATTAACACTTCATTTAAAAAAAAGATTTATAATGGTGTGGTCTCCTAAGCCTGTTTTATCTGTGTGTGTGTGTG
>PVKN010040191.1:0-10751 GCA_004027915.1 Capromys pilorides
TATATATATATATATATGGCATATATATATATATATGGCATATATATATATATATATATATATATATATATATCCCTTCCTTCTTTCTTTCTTCCTATCCCTCATCCCAGTTGTTTCTTCCCTGTGAACAGTTTCTATCTTTCCCTTTTACTATTGTATAATTCATATTTTATTTGCTCTTTCAGATTCTTACACCAGGGAGACAATACAATGTTTACACGTGCGGTTCTGATTTATTTTACCAAAGAGTATGGTCTGTAGTTGCACCCATTTATCTACAAAGCCTCAAGTTCATCTTTCTCTGTAGCTGAGTAATACTCCATTGTATAAAAATACCATGTCGTTTTCATTTGTTCCTCCACTGATGGGCACTTATGTTGTTTCCAAGATTTAGCTATGACAAATGGCACTGCTATAAACATAGGTGCTCATATATCACTATGGTGTAATGTTTTCAGTTCTTCTAGAAAAATAACCAGGAGGAGAACAGCTGAGGTGAATAGGACCTATAATCCTAGCTTTTTGAGGACTTTCCATTCTGATGGTGGCTGTACCATCTACGCTCCCATCGACAGTGGAGAAGGGCTCCTGTCTATCTTCATAAACATGACAAATCATTAGAATCAGAAATACTGAAACACTTAAGTATACAATGGTTCTCAGGAAATCTTATTAATTGGCTATGAATTTTATAAACTACTCACCTTGTCATTCACCAATTTGCAATTTTATCCACGTTCCATCAGTGGAATCTATAAAGAAGCTAAGAAGGGCATTAGCCATTTCCCTACATAGTCCAAGCCTAGGCTTGATATCTAGATTTTGGTGTTCCACCTCAGGAAGAAGCTACTTTAGCCTGGGAAGTGGGGAGCCTAGGACTCCTCATGTCTTGATGCTATCCCTGCGGCCCACCCAGCCTAACTTTAGGTCTCCCCATCAGAATGACACCTCTTCCTTATGGTCAGTGCCTGAAACAGACGCTTCTCCCACCAGTGAGCCACCAGGAGCTTCCGAGTCGTAGGCATTTGCAGGGGAGCTCAGGCCTGGGCCACTGGCATGCGGAGCCTGTGGGAGGACCCCTGGGAGCTTCCGGTTTTGGAAGGAGGTTGTTGTGTTCACTCCCACGTGAATGGATTCTTCTGATTCCGCTGGATGAAGCCAGAAATCCTAGAGCAATGAACACTGACCATCCTGTACTGTAATGTTGGAAAAGCAATTTTGCAGGCAAGGGAGATAATTTAGGGAGACGCCCTCTTCCACTTGAGCAAAGCGTCTGCATGCTTGCAAAACTGCATTTAAGTGCACTATTTCCTTACTAGTATTTTATCACTGTATTCCTATTCGAATTCGGTAACAAGAAAACCTGATAAATGGTAAAAATTACCTCACAGAAACCAAGTAGTAAGTCTTTAATAGCACTAAGTGTGTGGCTGTCATTTTAAACTGTTTCCTTAGTCTAGATCACTCCCAGCTCTTAAGATGGCCCAACATTGTATCAAATACCTGCTGGAGTACAAATCCTAGTCAAGATGCAGGAAATAAACTAAGATGATGCACTAGCTTCTTCTGGTTGTCATATAGGAATTTAAAGATTAGGGAATCATAGGATAGATTTCCCTTTTCTAATACTTTCTATTGTTTCAATATTTTTTCATGGATGTATTCACCTATCTTTCTGTCTAAAAGTAAGAATAGGAGTTGATAAATAAGTAATTTCTTCAGGATGCATTTCAAGTTTTACATCTCTCACAAAAGTGCTCTATCAATGCCCGCCCACAATGTTTCCTCTGGCCCAGGAAATTAAGCAGTAGCGTCTTCTGTACCTCAAGTTATGTCACTGTAGTCTCCGTTTATGAACTTTGGTCTCTATTTGCTCTCTGTAAACTATTTGGAAGCAGAAATAGCACCTTGTTTTTCTCCTCCAGCATCTGCTAAAAGATGTAAAAAAAAAGACCAAACGCAACAGAAATAGACTTAGAAAGACTCAGAGACGAGAATGAACAGGAGAAGTGTGAGTTTCCCTTCAGTCAAGGACTGTGGCGGACCCAGTATCCCAAGCCAGTGTTGAGGAACCATGTGCTCCAAGGCGCAACACCTGCTCTTCTGAATCCAAGCCGGAGCAGCTGACACAAATGGGCAGACCCAGAAGCCAAGAGTCAGGCTCCAGCATTGAACTGACAGGTGCAGGTGTTCATTTCAGTGCACACTGAGCCAGGTGGGCTTCCGCCCAGGAGCACCTGTCACTGGTGTGTCAGAATCCAAGGGTCCTGGCTCCAAGGAGACCTTCCAGGAGCAGGTGTGTGCCTGACATGTGTCCCCCACTTGTCATGGAACAAGGCGAGGATGGGCACATGGAGACCATAAGACCTAGTGAGACCAGCAGAGTTGACTCAGGCCTGGCTAAGGACGTCCCAGTGATGGGAGCCTTTACTACTCTGTTCTAGGCATCCATGGGGGTCAGTGCTAGGAACGAAGTCCTAAAAGAAAAAAGGGCCAAGAGTTATGAGGTCTTGTTGTAAGGAACAGACGGTACAGTCAGGGGACAGAGCTCTGTGTCCTGGGGCAAACAATCGCATATCTAGAAGATGAAAATGTCTAAAAAGATTATTTCTGAGCGAGTCCAGCTCTAGGGTAAGAGTTGCTCAGCTGCAGCAGAACCTGGAATTACACGTGCCGTCAGGGACCGGTACTGTTTGTCAGAGCTGTCAAGTCTCAAGTTTCTCAAATTCTTTTTCCATTATTCTAATTCTGGTTTCCAACAGCCCCTGTGTGCAGAGGGAGGCCCCCACCAGCACACCCTTGGCAAGAAGATCAACTCATAAATGTAAATGAGGAAATAAGCATCAGGTATTTTCCTATACATAATTCATTTGCACAATAACTGGATGAAAATCATGCAATATTTAACTATGAAAGTTTTATGGGCTCAGCTGAGCATTCATTTCTCATTTCTAAAAAATACATTCTCATCATTTAAGCAGGGTTTTTATGATAATAGTTTGAAGCACTTGGAGGCATGCCTGATAAATAGTATTCAAATTCCCTTTTTTATCTTAATAAGCTCAATTATTCAATTGCAAAATTAATAAGAAGAAACCTTCATTGATTAAAAGGTCTTAGATTGGTACTGCAGAAAGCCTGTACTTCAGATTTCACTGTTTGGCTTTGTTAACCAATTGGATGGATCTTAGGACTTAATGTAGTTGCAAGCAACAAAAAAGACCAGTGAACAGATTAACTCGTCACCAGGTTCTCTGTGCACCTGGGATTTCCTGATTAGCAGGTGCCATAAGAGAAAGTCTGAGGCTTGGTATGGGTCTGTACCTGAGGTTGTGGGGGAGGGGAGAGGGCGAGGAAGAACTCATTGCCTGGACCTCAGCTCTGCACGTCTTTAGCCAGTACCAGTGCATTTGCTCCGCCGCATCCACCTGAGAACCTTCAAGACACGTGAGTGCTGCAGAGATACTTTTGCATACATTCAAGATGCCAAACACAGTGCCAAGCAACAGGATGAGAATGGTGACCACAGGACAGAGCTGCTGGCACGGATGTCTAGGGTGGGTGCGCAATATTACTGAAGACATGGTCATAAAAGGACAGAGTTTCAGGTATGAAAGCACTGAGAAGGAAATATGGGGTATGGTGTTTTGGGAACGTGACTGAGCACTTCTTTCAGGAGAGTGGAGGGAGGCGGAGCTCGGTAGCGCTGGCACAGGTGGATTCCTCGCAGTGCAGACAGGGTCCACAGCCATAGTACAGAGCAGGGGCAAAAGCACAGACCCGCTTTTCGTGTGCTCCTAGTGCTGGGAAATTTCGGGGATAAAAGCAAACGAGGCAAAAATAAGGTCCATGTCACACGGAGCTCATTAGCTAAGTTAAACGTTAGCTTCTTTTTGTGTCCAAACACCATTAGACAGTAACCTTTTAACCTCCTTCAAAAACAGCATCAGGCTCGAGAGAGAGCTCAGTGGTCTAAGTGCCTGCCTGGGAAGCACAGGGTCTCGAGTTTGATCCCCAGTAACACATGGAGTGCCAGCCCTGGCCACGAAAACCAGGCATGGTGGTGAATGCCTGTAATCCTAGCACTGGGGAGGCAGAGACAGGAAGATCACTGTGAGTCTGAAATGCATAGTGAGATCCTGTATCCAAAACCAAAATCTTTCACGTACCTGTCATTGCAGGGAAATTTGGTGTGCCTGTGCCGTGTAGTTTGTTTCTCCAAATACAATGTAAAGTGAGCTCTCAGCTGCCTCAGAAACAGAAGCAAAGCCACCGTGGGGCAATTCTAACAGCAGCGACGCAAAATCTGTACACCAAGTGAGTCAGGCGCACACCTTGGCAAGTTAAATCCTTCTGACCTGTGAGCGTCACCGTCTGCCTGTTGGTTAATATTTTTATTTTCTCTCAACAACATTTTATAGTTTCAGTTCTTGTATTTTAAGTCTTTTGGCTCTCGATGGTATTATAAATGGACTTTTTGTTAATTTTATTTTTAGTCCATGTGTGGCATTCTAGAAAATATAATTAATCAAACATCTATCCTGCATCCTACTGCCTTGCTAAAAACGCTGATCTAATTATAAATTTTGTTGATATTTGCAAAGAATCAAATGTTCACCTTGCTGACTTTCTCCATGGATTTTCTGTTTCCTATTTTACCTCAGATACTTATTATTTTCTTTCTTTTAACAACTTACAGTAGGTTTTCCTCTTTTTTTCTAGCTTCTTGGGCAGAAGCTCAGGCTATTGATTGTAGAACTTTCTTCCTCTCTGTCATGATAACTTAAAGCCACAGATCCCCCCGAAGCGCCTCCCTAGCTGTCTCGCTGGTTGTGCTGCGTTCCTGCTCAGCAGAACCCTGGGAATGTGAGTGAACGAACTGAGCACCTGCCTCTGTGTGTGTGAGTGTGAGTGTGTGTGTCTGGGTATGTATGTATGTATGTGTGTATGTGTGTCTGGGTATGTATGTATGTGTGTGTCTGTGTGTGTCTGTGTGTGTGCCTGTGTGTCTATGTGTGTACATGCATGTGTGCCTATGTGCATATTGTGTGCATATGTTTGTGTGTGTACATGGGTATGTGTGTGTCTGTGTCTATGTGTTTCCATGTGTGCATGAGTTTGTGTGTCTGTGTGTGTGTCTGTGTGCATGTATGTGTCTGTGTGCATGTGTGTGTCTGTGCCTGTGTGTGTGCATGTGTGTCTGTGCCTATGTGTGTGCATGTGTGTCTATATATGTGCATGTGTTTGTGTGTATGTCTATGTGTGTGCGTACATGGGTGCAAGTGTGTGTCTGTGTCTGTATGTCTGTGTGTGCATGTGCTTGTGTGTGTGTCTGTGTGCATGTATGTCTCTATGTGCATGTGTTTGTATGTGTGTCTGTGTTCATGTGTGTGTCTGTGTGTGTGTCTGTGCCTGTGTGTGCATGTGTTTGTGTGTGTCTCTATGTGCATGTGTGTGTATGTGTGTGTCTGTGCCTGTATATGCATGTGTTTGTGTGTGTGTGTGTCTCATGTGCATGTGTCTGTGTCTGTGTTCATGTGTGTGTGTCTATGCCTGTGTGTGCATGTGTTTGTGTGTGTGTCTGTATGTGTCTCATGTGCATGTGTGTGTGTCTGTGCCTCTGTGTGCATATGTTTGTGTGTGTCTGTGTGTCTCATGTGCATGTGTGTGTCTGTCTGTGTTCATGTGTGTGTCTGTGTTCATGTGTGTGTGCCTGTGCCTGTGTGTGCATGTGTTTGTGTGTGTCTCTATGTGCATGTGTGTATGTGTGTGTCTGTGCCTGTATATGCATGTGTTTGTGTGTGTGTGTCTCATGTGCATGTGTCTGTGTCTGTGTTCATGTGTGTGTGTCTGTGCCTCTATGTGCATATGTTTGTGCGTGTCTGTGTGTCTCATGTGCATGTGTGTGTCTGTCTGTGTTCATGTGTGTGTGTATGTGTGTGTGTCTGTGCCTGTGTGTGCATGTGTTTGTGTGTGTGTCTATGTGCATGTGTGTGTGTGTGTGTGTGTGTGTGTGTGTGTGTGCCAGGGAGACCATGCACCTTGCTCACAACTGGTGGCACCCGCAAGCCCAGGAGCTCCGTGGGGCTTTCTTTCCCCTGTGTCCCTGGGCCTACTCTAGTGCTTCTGAGCTGTGTGGCACCGGAGGCCGTGGCTGCTGCCCTCAAGACCTCTGTCTTCGTCATAACGTAGGTGAAGCGGTGGCTGTGGCTCCTGCAGGTGTTCTGGGATGCTGTGTCTTCTGTGGTAGAGAGCAAAACAAGTGGGTTCCACTGAAGTCCACAAAACACAGAGAAGCTGGCAAGCCACGGGGAGGCTGTGGCGCACCAGCACAGGGTAGACTTAGGCCCCGGGTGCTGGCCAATAGGAATCTTTTACTCCTGATTTTTCTCTTCAAGTTCTGAAATGCTGTTTTCTTCATGACACAGTGTATGCATTAATTCAGAAGGTTTATCTAAAATTTAAACAATGGCAAAATGGCGTTATAGAATCTCAGCAAAGAACTCCAATGACATCATCTCTGGTTCTGTATTGCATCTGAAGTTGGAAATTTTCTCCAGTGCATACCCAGAAAGATATGCCGGCTTCTGCCTGTGTGTGGACAGCAACTCAGACCTCGAGGCCACTTTTGGAAAGTGCCTGCTCTATGACACCTTTTCTCCCCAAACTATTTCTCTATAAACCATGCATTTCTCCTTGGCGTCAAAACACCGAACTGTTATCAGCATGTCCATCTACAGTGCAGGCCTAGAAATATCTGAATGCAGTGAGGTTTCTCACATTTCCCCAACTTCCAGTTCCTTTCTTGCTCATTTCCCTGAATGCATTTCGCGGTTCCCAGCTGCAAGAACAAAACTTTAGGATGGGTGGAGCCATTTGTATCCTAGAACCACGGCACACCAGAGGCTGCATTAACTATACAGTTAGGACAGCACGTGGGCCAAGGATGAGCACACACACACACACACACACACACACACACACACACAGCCCTAGGTCTTCCTCACCCTTGTGGCTGGCACTCTGGCTCTTCTTGCCCTGTCCACAGGAATGATTAAAGAACCCTTCAAACATTTGCCCTCAGCTAAGCACCTCTCATTCTCTGGAACTTCGCAGTGAGCTGTGGTGAGAAGGACATGACACTCAGGGCCACGGGCAGGAAAAATGAGAAGAGATGAGGCAGGGGGTGGGGAAATATGGTGGCATCACACAGCGAAGCAGTGACAACAGCCCTCCATGAAGAGCTCACAGTCCAGCCAGCGGACTAATGCCAAAGCCAAAGGACAGTTAGAATCTTGCCAGTTAGAGTCTTTTGCACTACCTAGTGAGGAACATGCAAGTTAGCGTCCTCAGGGAAGGTTCTAGAAGGTTGCAGGAAAGCGGGAGGATGCCCCATTGTGCAGAGCAGGAGCCACAACTGCTCAGCAGGTGGCCACGCAATTCTGCACGCTTCCATACCCAGGGCATCAGGTAGGGCACTGACCAATTCCCACCTGGAACATGAACAAGAATGATGTGGGCCTTCCCCTGATGGTGGAGGCAGACAGAAGCCAGTGTGGACCTAGAGAATTGGGTTCTACCTCGCTACCACCCCCTGTCTGTTCCTCCCTCTCCCCATCCCCCATGCCCTACCTCCTATTTGGTGAATAGAAAAAAAAAATGACTTGAACACAGTGGAACTGCGATGTGGAAGCAGCTGAGGTCCCTGAGTCGCTAGCAATAAGTGGGGCCCTGTGAACAGAAGAAGGACAAAGCATGAAAGTCTCCTAAGTGAGCCCCGTGGAGAATCCATGAAGGAGCCCCCTGAAAGAGGCCTGTGCAAGCAACTCACGTAAGGACCCATGCAGGGACTGTACATGAGACCCATAGAAGAGACCCGTGAAGGAAGCCCCTGCCAATAACCTGTGCATGCCACGAGGCAAGTGTTGTGAGAAGAACTATAGACCTCATATACCAAAGAGTTGAGATTCTGGGGCTTGTCTGCTACCACGGTTCACTAGCTCCAGTATCATGAGGACATGGGGTGTCCCAGCATGTGGCCCAAATGAGAGACAGATGGGTGAGGGGACATTGGAGATGGATCAAATGGTGTGTTCAGAGCATTCAAACGTAGGACACAGCAAAACAAACGGAATTGGAGCCTCCCTTCTAAAGTCAACCAGAATAATTTTCTCTAACATTTAATCTTCAATTACGAGCTGCCACTCATTTTTGCGTATTATTAGTCCTAATGATTCTTTATCCCAGGGTGACATATTTCAGGCATCTCAATCAGATGTCAAGAAATTAAATATCAAATTCTGACTTACTCTGCATACTAGATGGCTCTAAAGGGTCATTGTTTACAAAGCCCACCCACCTGGAAAAGGCTGCAGGCTGCCAGTGTCCACCTCAGCCTCACCCAGGATGACTAACACACAGTCCTTGGGTCATGACTGAATGGCAAGGTTGGAAATGATGGTCTTCATGGGCTTGGTGGAGGATACCTGTGGTTCTAGCGAGGTTGGGCATCGTCACCGTTTCCCCAGGGTGCATCGGTTGGACAACCGGCAACCGTGTGTTGGAAACGCTACTGGGCCTCCAAATGCTAGCATTGGGCTTCCACAGCCCAGGGGACACCAACTTTGGCCTGTGAGGCCTCACAGGATGACCTGAATTTAGCCTGGGCAGCAGATTCTCCGGGGAGAGAGAAGACATTTCCAGTGTGCTCCTAGGATGGATGTGTTAGGTCAGTGTCTTGGTTACTTTTCTCTTTGCTGAGACAAGAAAAACCTAGCATCCAAAACTAAGGAAGGAAAGGTCTATTGAGCTCACAGTTTGTGGAGCTTTCAGATGATAATGGGCCAGCTCCAAGGCAGAGGACAGCAAGGGCAAAGGGGGTGGGTGGAGCAGCCTCCTTCTTCCCTCCTACTGTGCATGGGCCATCTGCCCAGGCCCCCGCCATGTCTGTGCCCTCCTCTTGCACAAGCTGAGGTTGTTTACCAAGTAAGGGATTCTGCCCCCTGCTGAACCACTTAGTTGAACTTTTAAGCTTCTCAGGTTGACATGATGAACAGCATCCCAGAGCTAAGAGCGCGTCCTTTTCACCCCTGGATGCAGAACTGCTGAGTTAAGTAGTCAAGCTTCCAGATTCCTCATGTGGGCACAGTCTCCTTACCAGTAGCTCTTGCTGTAGTGTGTGAAAGCTTCAGGTCACTCGTGGGGCCTGCCAGCTGCCTGCCCACTTTGTGCTGCCCTAATAATCTGGATAGTGTATAAGAACCATCGATGTACTTGGCTCACACTTCTTGTGGCTGAGGAGTCCAAGATCACCAGGCTGCGTGTGAGGAGGGCCTTCCACATGGGCCTTCTTGCTACGCCATCTATCGTCTGGCACATTGCATGAGCAACAAACAGTTCGCAGCCTCAGGCCCTCCTCTGCTCTGCGCTGACGGACTGAGGAAGGCAGAGCCCCACGGCCTGTTCTCCAAGGGATGCGACTCTTAACACTGGTGAATGGGGGTCAGATTTCCAACTCACAGAACTGGGGACACATTCCCACCATGGCACCAGCCCAGTGAATTTGAACAAGTCACTGTGCCTCACTGGGGCTATTTCTACAGCTCAAAGTAGATACAGCAGCATCTCCTATAGGGTTGCCATGTTCAATGGAGTTCTACAAGTTTTGTTTTGTTTTGTTTTGTTTTGTTTTGTTTTGTTTTGCAGAACCGGGGATCAAACTCAGGACCTTGCATTTGCCAGGCAGGCACTCATGCCCCTGAGCTATCTCCCCAGCCTTTCAAGTTCTACAAGTTAAAACCTCTCACATCTATCTTGCAGTATAGACCCTTATAAAGTTGAGGGAACAGATATACGGGAGGCCAGATCAATGAACAGATGAAATCGCCCTTTGCTAAAACCAAAATGAACTACACTCTAAGGAAATGTGAAACATGTTAGGGTGTTTAAGGCACCATGGCTCAAAGTAGAACGACACCCGAGTCTGTTTACAGGATGCCCTCTGCTCTATCGGCTCTCTCTGCAGTGCCTGCACCTGGGGTACCCCTGCCCCGTCCCGGGTCCTGAAGTTGCTGCCCCGTTATTCCATCAGTCCCTACAGCTGTGCCATTCTCCATTTACTCCTGATGTGGCAGGCTTTGTCCACTCTCACTTCCCCAACCTTCTTGTTTCCACTTGAAAATTTCTGCTGTGCTCATGGATGGCTTCCTTATCCCTTGGATCGCCTAAAAGTCTCCCTTTGGGGTCATATACAGCACCATAACGTCTTTCCTAAGAAGTCCTGATTGTCAGCTGAAAACCAAATCCAGGGGGTGGGACGAGTGCAAAGGGGGAGGGTGTCTAAGGTAAGTGATGACGGTGACTGAGCAGCTGTGACTGTGCCTTGGACCCCAGCTGAACGGGCTGGTGACTGGTGACCATTCCCACCCAGCACTTGGGAGGAGCCTAGGCCTGGAGCCACTCAGGGAGCACCAGCCTCACCTTCCTCAGGCCTGTTCCACCAAAAGAACACCCTGGGACACTGGTTAAATTCAGAGAGTCCAGGGTTGCCTGCCCTGCAACCCCGGGCAGCTCAAGCTTTTGAAGTGGGGCTACTGGAATCAGGGCTGGCTTGGGTGAGCCAAATACACAGTAGATCTTGACAACTTAATACAAGGAAGGGACACACTTTGAAGTTGACCATACGCAGAAAGGGTTGTATTTTCAATCTACTGGATCTAATAGAGATTTCAGAATTAGTTTTAATTGTTTGG
>PVKN010040192.1:0-10756 GCA_004027915.1 Capromys pilorides
CTGGTTTTCTCTTGTGTTTGTATTTTAAATACTTGAAGCTTCATGCGAGTGAGAGAACTATCCAAATTTAAAGTCCATTTAAATTTGCCTTAAATCCTCATCTATCTGTTGCAAATATTATCACTTGGAAAAGGGTAAGAGGTTAATTCATATTATTAGTGATGTATGGCCTGCCCAGTATTTGACCCTCAGCCTATGGTGCTTGGATTTTCTCTCTCAAGGTGTGATATTTGTTCTTGATCCTGCATTCAGCTGTGCAGTGTTAGCCAGGGGACGTGTTGCCAGGCACGGCATGACCTCATTTTGGAGCACATCTTGAAAATGTATTTAATGCTCCCTGTGCACAGAGACAATGGGGCAGGTTTGGGGTCCTCCTCCTTGACCTTTGCCTTGGTGGGAAACGTGGACGCTTCCTCCCTGCCCATCCGCAGCTCTCAGAGAGGAAAAGAGGCTGCCCCAACGTTGGGAAGCAAATTCTCTTTCTGAGAGCACAAGCTGCCTTCCCCACACGAGATATTGTGTCTAAAAATACACCCATCGAGAGGCAGGCATCTGCTCGCGCCGTGGTGTGAAGGAGCTCGCGCTCGCGCTCCGTGCTGTACCCATCTAAATTCTGGAGTGAAGCATTAAATTATTCCAGAAGCCCTGCCAGTTTTTGATTTGCCATTGTCTCTGCTTCTTCGCTGCCTCTGAATGGGACCCTTGATCCGTGGCTTTCATAGACCAGCCAGGGCTGTCGGGGTCTGTGACCGCCCAATGCCGTCTGCTCCTTACTGTTGCATTTGTCTCAGGCATGTTTTTAGGCTTTTTTTTGTTGTTGTTGTTGTCATTTTTTTTTTTTTTTTCCTTTTTTGAGAGGTAGAGAGCCCTGGGCAGAGGTTGTACCTGACACATTAGAACTCCGTTGTCACTGCTGTGGCTGTTTTGCCCCTCAGCGAGAGCCAAGGAGCACACAGGACGGTGGGTCGCCTCCCGCTATTTAGCACCATCTCCTCTCTCCCCTTCAACCTTGTTAAGATCTCTTCTCTCTTAAGTGACAGGGTGGGATGTGGGTTACTGGGCCCCCCTCTCCTCTGCTCTGTCTCGCTCAGGATTCTTTTCCCCATCCTAACACCTCTGCTCATTGTGAAAGCTTGCTAGACTCACTCTCGCTCCACGTCGGGTTTTATGCTCTGTTGTTGGATTTTTTTTTTTCTGTGAGCTTGAGCTCCAGATTTCGCAGCTTCTGCGGTTACCTTTTATGTTAGAGCGGGGAAATTATTGGTGAGCTCTTTCATCAAGGAAGCATGAAAACAAAACTTGCTCTTTCAAGTCATGGTCAAGAAAAGGAATAAATAGAAAAGGGAAATAAAGTGATACTGCTTTGCAGTCCCCGCCACCACTTGGCTGTGTGTATCTCCAGGTGAGATCGTCTGTCTTGTGTGCAGAGTTAGACAAAGATTTTAATATTCCAGATACTCTATTTTCTGTGTCTTGCTTGAAATGCTTTTAATTCTAACAAGAAACGCTTGGTAAAGACATGCCGTTGTTCATGGATGGAGTCCAAAAACATCCCAGATAACATCACATGCAGCGTACATCATGCTGTTTGAAATTATTCATATTTAAAAGTGAGAGAGCAACTGTTACTTGTGCCTCTCTCTTTCTCATTGTGCATTCAAGTGAGCAATATTTTGATGTCCTTGAACACTGAAAGGCAATCTATTGTTTTTCCAAAGATTTCTTTTGGTGGGGGTTCTGTAAAATCACATACAAAGAGCTCCTTTACTTTTTTTCAAAGGTGGTTGGCTCAGAATACATCTAATGCAAGTAAATATAGACCTGTCCAGTGTTAGCTGTTACACTGTGCAGCTAAACACACACACACACACACACACACACACACACACATGCCTCCCCCTAAAAAACCCACTCAATACTGATCAAAATTTAGGCTTGAGTTTGAACCAGAACACTTTCCTCTGTGGAGGAGAATTAATGCTCCTATGTGTCTTTCTGTAACCAAATGTTTTTCTTTCCTTTTCTTCCTTGTTGCTTTAGTTTCTTTTATGAAAGTGCCTAAAAGGCACAAAGAATTCCACAGAACACTGAATGTGTCAGTTCTCGTGGCAGTTGATTAACGTGGAGCAAGGAATGAATCTGCTATAAATTCTTATTTGTCACCACACGTTTCCTTTTAGTTCAGATTAATCCATTTTATCCCCAGTGATGCTGATAGATGCTCCAGATCTGATTATGTGGCTGAATCTGTGATAACCGGTAATAGTACATGGATTTGAAAGTGAAACAGGAAAAATAAAATAAAGCCACAAAAATGTGCCATTCTTTGTAGCCAGCCGGGTGTGTGATCCAGATGCTGGAGTGTGTGCGCGTCTTTCCACCTTTGTTCCTTCAGAGGCGTTGAAGGTCTCAGCTATTGCTGACTAATTGATAGTTGTGGTAACCGCTATAGGCTCCTCAGATTAGAAATGCATGCAGACGTGGGTCTTGATTCAAACGTTAAGTAATGAACGCTCTTACTTACGTACACAGGCAGAAAGTCTTCATACTAATAGAGGTGTGATGGAGGTAGCAGGACATAAAACAGGAGAGCGAGAGAAAAAGAGCAAGGAAGAGACAGAGATGAGAGAGATAGAGAGAGGAGAGAGAGGGAGAGAGAGCACATGAGTTGACAGCAAGTATATTCTGCAAATAGTTCTAAAATGCATTTGCAAATGAAGGAGCCTTCAGGATCATCCAACAATTCCGACACCTTTTTTATTTCTTCTCTGCGGGATGCCTCCATCCAGATTATTCGCAAAAAACCGGAAAAGGTGAGAGCCCTGCCACCGTAGCTCGGAACGCCTGTGATTTCCTTTTCCCCCTCTGCCTCGTATTCCTCAATCCATTGTCCACGCATCCGATGGCAGCTGCCCTTGCTCTCGAATGCCAGAGTGTCACAGCAGGCGCAGAGCGAGGGCTGAGGGACGGCATTGTCAGAGTCACGGTTGTCTATTGTTTCTTGGCTTTCACTGCTTGGCCCCCCACCCCACCCCACCCCAGGCTTTTCCTTTCCAGTGGCCTCTGTCCAAGAAGAGGGAGAAAATTGCGAGACTTAGCGGAGTAGTGGAGCCCTTTTTACTGCACACTGTTTTGATAAACAGTTCAGCATTGCAGCCCACAAAATTAGGAAATACAGGGAGAGCAGAGAGCTGTGGTGGGCGGTGGGGGGAGGCTTGGAGATGCGCTGGCTTCATCCTAGATGCCAACAGCAGCTTCTTCGGGAGGACCTCTGCGATGATATTTGTTTTCTGTTGTGATTTTAGTTTTTTTTTTTAAATCACAAGAAAGGTCTTATTCATCTGTGAAGCTTGTCATTTGTTTATTTTTTTGCTTGGTGCAACAGTGAGATGGTAATTTTAAAGAAGGCCAGATCTGCTATTTTGTGATTTTCTCAAATTCTAAAATCAGTTCAGCCTGAATTTTCAGATCGTTTCAGTTTGCATGTGAAATTTATGTGGTGATGTTCTGGTATGCATTAAAAATTTAACCATAGTGTGTGTAGCTGGAAGTGTTGATGTTGTGTTATTTTGTACCTTAAACATACCTGCTCTTTTGGGTGACGTTGATGTACAAATTATTATCTCCTACGAGCAGTCAACTCCTGGGAACCCCCACAGGTTTCCAAGGTGCAGTTATGCCCCCAACATAGATTTATAAGAAAGCATTTCAGATGGGAATTTGATAAAACACGAAAATCCTGAGGAATTTCCCACTAACTTTTTTAAACTTGAACTTGATGCAGTTTATCCTTCTTTAAATACATAACTGTGAGTTAAACTGATTCTACAGAGAATCAGAGGAGCAGATTAAATGTGAATTCCATATCTAAACAATTTAGCTAAAAATAAACTACAATTACACATGTTATAAACTAGCTTTAACTTAGAAAAATCACATACCTATAAATGGTTCTCTATCATTTTCTTCCTTCTCAATACTGTACTATCTATAATTATCCAGAAAATTATTCCCAATTGATTTTTTTTTCTTCAAGCTTTCTAACTTCTGGCATCTATCCAGGATGCTTTCCTATTTTCAGAATGTGCTACACATTCAGCATTTCAGTTCTAAAATGTGTTTTACATCCAAAGGGGACATCTCTACGTGTAGAAGAGGAGATGCTTTCAGGAAGTCATTCTGTTTTATAATACATGCCAGGGGTTTGGAATTCAATACAAACTTAGAATCTCTCTCTTCTCAAAACATTCACTGTAGCCAGCCTGGGAATGTGAAGGTCAAAAAACTTTGGGGTTCCATAAGCTAATACACTAAATTGGAGCCCTGAGCTCTCATTTATCTGAACATCTGGTTTGGCACACTGCAAATACTTTCTCTCCCTTCCTATTTCCATTGCCTTCATTTAGGGGACTCAAACTGAGTCATCCCGCCTCTCTTTTGTGAAGCAACAGTTTGAAAAGTCTATAGAAAGCAAACTTCTGGAAAAAAGTGCAGAGCAGGCTATGGTTTGAATGCAAGTCTGAATTTAATTGCAGCCACTCTGGTGGTCCACTCTTTAATTTCCAGCATGCATCTGCATGATACCGCAACTCCAGGCCAGAAATTGCAAACAAGGAAAATTTCTCGGAGATAGGCATAGTTACTTTTTTTTAATTAAATTTTGAACCATGGTTGGGACTGATTCAAAAGTTAGCTTTAAACAAATGATTCTCAAGCTTTTATGAAAGGGGAAGTTGGTTTTGCTAAATTCCTTAAAGCATTTTGGAGAGAAATGGAGAGTCCCATCTTCTGATTGGTTCTACTTTGGTTTAGGATGAAATGGGGGGGAATGTGTCAAAATACACAAGACTGGGTCGCTTTGCCACTGGAGTGGTCTATACAAGCTCTATTTGCACTTTGAAACAGTGCGGTTTTCTCTAAGAGTTGGAAGGAATGCTCACACCCAAGGGAACAGGCTTGGAGGGAACTTCATCTCTTAACTTGCACCCCTGCAGATGTTTAGTTTCTTTTGGAACAACTTGAAAGAGACAACTACATTTATGGCCAAGATTGATCTCCAGACATTTTAAAGGCAGAGTGGTTCAAGTTCAAACATTTCACACAACTGTAGTTATTTTAGAGCACAGAACATTTAAACCAAAGAGAGGGCCCAATATGGTCATTTCTTAGGCCTTTAGGCTTGACCTATCTCCAATATTTTTATATATTGAACACAGTGATATATGTTGATCAATATATATTGATCAAGATACTATGTATGCCCCTACTCGTATACTGTATATTGAATTGAGGGCCACGACACTGAACTACATCCTCAGCCTTTTGAAAATTTTTGACCTAGGGTCTTGCTAAT
This sequence comes from Capromys pilorides, assembly GCA_004027915.1. NCBI lineage: Eukaryota > Metazoa > Chordata > Mammalia > Rodentia > Capromyidae > Capromys > Capromys pilorides. Next base: position 5,354 of record PVKN010040192.1, read on the forward strand.
GCTAAATGGACTGTTATAGATATGAATTTTTGATCCTTCTGCCTCAGTTTCCCAAAAAGTCCTGAGATTACTGTGTGTTACTGTGCCCTGTCTATCTGTGACATCTATCATCTGATACCTAAAAGTATGAACGTTATTTTTAAAGAAAAATAGTGCCTTTTGGAACTGTAAGAGAACACCTCACCGAGGATCAAGCAGAACACATGTATGTGAAAATAGGAGATTAAGTAGGCTGTAGCTGGTTCCTCCTCCTTTACCCACAATGCCTCAGGTTGATTTAAAGTAACCTCTAAAATGGCAGAGCTCAGCTACAAGCAATAAAGTAATTGCTACTTCTCTCATTAATTGAAAAACTTTTCTTTTTAAAAAGTAAATTTCTCTATTCTTAACTATAGTATTAAGTAGCAAGCATACTTTTTACGGTTACTACTTTTTATTTTTATTTTTGCAATACTGAGGATTGAACTCAGAGCCTTCACACTAAGCTACATATCTGTCTGTCTGTCTGTCTAGAAATAAGAGTCTTACTAAGCTGTCCCAATGGAGCTCAAACTTGTGATCCTTCTGCCTTCCACAGTGCTGGATTTACAGGTTCCCTCCACGACTCCCACTTTAGTTACCCCTTTTTATGTCTTTTAGGATTCTTTTTTTCAGTTAGGAAGACAAAGCTGGGCCTGCCTTGTTGCACACAGAACCTGTTTCCTGCTACCTCAGCGTGTGAGGCTTCCAGAGACAGCATGCTAAAGTTCAGCTGTGACACAGGGTGCCTACTATTGATAAGAAGCAGGAAAGGTTTTTTCAAACAAAAAAATTTTGAATGCTCACAAACCAACACAACAAACCACTGTTGTGACATTTGGGGAAGTGAGTGGAAAACTCCTAGAGGTTTGATGAGTTAGAGAAGAGGAGGCATAGGAAGATGATATTCAAGGATTTAGCTATAAAACTAGGGTGATATGGAAAAAAAGGATGCTATGTACAGAGGGTGCTTTGACGGAGCTTTGTTTTCTCTCAAAACTTTTTGTGAAGACAGGCAAAGAGCTATTCTCTTTATATAGGCTGGCTAGCTGAACTGTAAATAGGATTTACTTTAAAATAGTTATAATTTTTTGACAATCATGTGGAATCTTATGTAAAAGAAACAGTCTGAATTTAGAGAAAATGCATCTTATAGCCATTTCTCTGGGCATAGATGCAGAAGGATGAGAAGATGTGTACAATTCTTACCCTCTAGGACTGCTGTAAAGAAAATCTGTGGGAGGATACTGAAAGAAATATTTGAGAAGTTGATGTGATAACGTCTTTCTACCCTTAAATCTCTGTTCCTAGTGCCTATCCCATTGTGTCCTCTTGTTCCACCGTTACTCCAAATCCTGGCTAGATAGAGCTAAAATAAATCCTGATTGAAATACTAGTGGCATTATCTAGTGAGATCAGGTGATCTCAACATGAGTGAAAATTCATAACAAATGTATTCTATCTACATTATTCCACTAATTAAAGGAAATACAGTATTATGCAAAATCTTTTTCCAACAAGTCATTTTATTGCCTAAAGTAAACCACCCTTCTACTCCTAGAAAAGTGATTTTTTTTACTGGCATATATAAATGGAAACAGGGTTAAGAATTTTGGCTTCCTCGTGCTATGGAACCTTGGTACTGGTCCGTGTACTGAGCCTAAGACCTGTGATCCCCAACCATCTCCTTAGGCGCTGTGTAGTACCTTCCAGGGTTACACATGAGATATCTTATGAATTCTGTTGCTGATCTGGGCTGGCTGATGCCACCGAAGACATAGACTTAGGGATCTCACACTTGACTTGAGTTGCAGTGCTATAAGAGAAACGTTTTCTGGTTTCTTTTGCACAGCAGGGTGACTCTAGAGATAATGTAAAAATATGTTTCAAAACTGCAAAATATTGAATCTTGTTTTCAAAGAAACACTTGAGAAGATAGATATGCTCTCATGATCTGAGTAGTATATAATGCACGCATGTATTGACATGTCACATGGTACCCAAAATATGTATACTTTTGCATCAGTTAGAATTTTTAAAAGATTAAGTTGGATTTAAAAATTATTCCAAAAGAAAAACAATTAAATGGTAAAGTTGCTTCAATCTGATGCTCTTTGGTGGTTTCAAGGACTTACGGCATTTCTTAGTAAAGAGAATCAAGTTTTTTGTATGTTGGAGACTTTTTAAAAATGTTTGAACTTTCTTTTCTTTTAACGTAAAGCTTTGACAAAGGTTGGATATATGGACCTTCGCATGGACACTCTCAGAACTGCTTTATTTTTTTCCACTTAAGAAATGATCTGAAATGGTAACTTTAAGGCTCAGGATTCTTACCATGACCAAGCTGATCCTCCCTGAGCAGGCCTAGTAACTTTGAATATTCTGTGTCAGCCCATTTTTGTGTTAGAAAAGGTAATCAACTGGGGTCATAAAAATCTATGCCGGTCTTTTTAGTGTTTGTCTAATATCGATGTTATGAGACTAGTCTACACAGTTGCCTCATCTCTTGACTTCATCTCATTCTTATCATTGGAGGCTTAACATAGTATAGATAGCTGAACATATAAAGGATCTCGCCACAGAAACACGACCATTTATCCCACGTCATGGAATTCAGGAGTAACCAAGATGTTAGGGCTTTTAAATAAAGCCATAAAATGTAACTGAATGTTTACTTCTATCCCATGACTTGTATTTTAAATAAGCACAGAGTCATTGTCTTCTGCCTTCATGGTCTTCCATCCTAGAGATCTATGTGGACAGTCTTCTAACCCGTTTTGACAGCTCTGCTATTGTGATGCATCATGGTGGTAGCTATGCCTTCCGCTCCACCCCTGGCCCTTGTGCTGTGATCCCTGGCAAGCTTGTTTTCTTTTTTTAACTCAAACTGATGTGATATCCTAGTGTCTGGAAAACAGCCTTCTCCCTGGTTGCTCGGTTGCTAATGATATTTTTGATCATGTCAGTTAAGTTGTGCCCAGGCATTCGAGAACAGTTGAATAATAAGTAAACTCATGTGAAGACATTTCTAGCCAGATGTGGTGGTACCTGGCTGCAACCCCAGCACTCTGGAAGTCTGAGGCAGGAGGATCACAGGTTCAAGTCCCACCTGGCCAACTTAATGATATGGTGAGACCCTATCTCAAAATGAGAAATTTGAAAAAGGGCTGGGGATATAACTCAGTGCTAAGGGGTTCAATCTGGGTTCAGTCCTCAGCACTGAAAAAATGATTTTTTTTTTGAAGCGACAAGAAAATAAGTTGAAATAAAGATGAGGATTGGATCAATGCCCAGTACATTCACAATACATAGGAGGTCTACTAGATAACTGCAATTGTACCATTATTTTATTCACAGTGGGAAGGCTTGGGATTATGGGGATGTTTCATAGCACATATTTATGAAAATAAACTCAGTCTATCATCATTAGTATTAAAATAAAAGTTATAAGAACACTGATAGTTTATTTTCAACAGTAATAAATAATGATTGTGTTTTTAGAAAATGCAAATATTGATACAATTTGTATTTTATATTTTGAGACAGGGGCTCCCTAAGTTGCTAAGTTACCCAGGCTAAGCTCCAACTTGCAGTCTTCCTGCCTCAACTTCCCAGAGTACTGAGAGTATAGGCAAGCACCATTGTGCCTGGCCTCAAAACTTTTTTTTTTTTAAATTATGGATGAGGTTAATACTATACAGCCAATTTGGTGAAAGCAAGAAAGTGATGGGTGCAGGTTAATGAACTGAGAATTGGAACAGTGACAGATTCAACAACTGGACTGATCATGTTGAAATATAAGGAAATATAACAGGATAATAAGGTTGGACCATAACCACTGAAAGATAAAATTCTTCTTCTTCTGGAAACATAGTTAACAGGAATACTGCATCGTATCATAGACAGGTATAAGCTTATTCAGTAATGTGCCATGAGAATTTATCAGTTGACACATTTGTTGAATGATTTTTCTCTGTCCAAAGTTAGAGGAGATGCTACAGAAAATATGAAAGTTGTAGAAGATGCAGCAAGTGTACTTGAGGAGTTTATTATCTGGAATGAAACAAAAAATAAATTCAGTTTAGCTCTAGAACATTGATGGGTAGAATAATGGGTCAAACACTGTGCAATGTGCCGTGGGCAAGAGACAGATAAACACAGGCTTCTGCCATGGAGGAATTCAGAATCTAGTGAAGGATGTGGGTTCGTAAGCCAGAAACTTCAAGAGAACGTGCTCTGTGCAGTGTGATGTGGTGACAGAAGTATCTCACTGCTGTTCCTTAAGGCTAGGACAGGCTTGCTAAGGAGATGATGCCTGCTCTGAGTCTTGCCTGAAGAATTATCTATTCATGCCTTCTAAAATTGTGGGCATTTTCTTTGTACTGAGGATTCAAAGAAGGCTATGGTTACCTGTCTTTGTGGAGATCAAGGTCTAACTTAGGAGACAAACAGGTGATGAGACATCACACTATGAGAGAATAGGATATAGAATATAGTACAGTTAAAAAATTATCTGGGAGATCAAAGGAGAAACCCATATAGTTGAGTGAAAATCCAGTAAGGTGGCCCTCTTGTGCTGGACTGCAGTCAGTGAGTGCTGTGAATAGACCAATGTGAACATGTAGAGGAAGGAACAAAGAGTCCCACCTGGAAGAGGGGAGGAATTGGGGAAGACATCATGCAATGGACGGCATTCAACTGAATGTTAAGTAGAATTTTCCCAGGTAGGGAGAATGCGATGAGAACAGAAGAGAATTCAGAGAAGATAAACTGGTGTGTCAAGGCATGGATGTAGTGTGTTTGGGAGAAAGAAGGCCTAGTTTATTTTGGCTGGGGCTATGGGATCTGGAAGGAAATGCAGGAAGACAGGTCAAGTAAGTGTCCTGGAGCTGGGCTGTGAAGACAAGACTGCAGAATTTGTTGTTTGCTCATGTGGATGTATTTGAAAAGCAAAGAGGGTCGTTATTTTTGGATTGGAGGTTTTGAAAAGGAACTTGGGTAGCAGAGGAAGGAGAGAACTAGTGATAGATAGTGGTTTTCAGGGCAACGGGCAACCTGTGCAACAACGTGGTGAGCCTTTGCAGAAATACAATGGCATTGTGTCTTCCTCATTCTGCTCCATTTTCTATCAACTGAGTTTCTGATATGACCTAAGATAATGGGAAGGTAAGCAAGATATTTTGAAAAAAGTTAAGTAGTGATAATATACTACGTGTCCCCTGTGCTGTAGCACTGATTTAGCCAAGGGATGATCCAAGAAGGCTGTGACAGTGGAGGTGGGAAGAGATGCATCTGAGAGGTACAGGAAAGCTGGAAGGAAATAGACAGGATTGGAGAGGGACCACAACAAACACCTTAGTAATTAGTTGAAATGAGCACAGTGAG
>PVKN010040193.1:0-10761 GCA_004027915.1 Capromys pilorides
CATATCTATTATCAAGTAACTCCAAAAGCCCTACCTATTAGTGCATGAGAATTTGTGGTATATAAGCCATAACAACCAAGAACTTTGGCAGTTTGTACCTCAAGAAAACAGAAATATTACAAAAATAGAGAAGTAGTTGCTGCTTAGCAATTAAGACAGGAAATATCACTATTGCTGGTCATTATATATTGTTGCCTGTGACCCTTTCTGCCATCTTCCCTGAAGAGGCCACCAGAGTCATCATTTTTGATATTTGTGTTTATCTCTGTGATTTTATTTTTTTAATGTATAAAAGATGTATACATTGAAGTTGTTACACATTGAATGTGAATGTGATTGTCCTGCTTCAAATTTGTATGTTGAAGCACCAATGACCAAGGTGAATTTATTTGGAGAAAAGACTGCTGCAAAGGTAATTAATTTCATATGCAGTGATAAGAATGGGGCCCTGATTCAATATGGTTTGTGCTGGTCATGGTATGGATCACAAATGTCCTCCAAAATAATCATATGGTCAGAGGTGGGGCTTTTAAAAGGTGATTAGACCACAAGGACAGCATACTCATCAGCAGATTAATGCACTGATGCTTTAACAGTTGAACGTGGGGCCAGCCAAATAGCTCAGTGGATTAAAGTGCCTGAAAGCAGGTGCAGGAACCAGGGGTTGGATCCCCAGCTTTGCCGTGCCAGCCCCATATCTGGGGCTGCTTAGATTGCAATTGTCACTGAGTGTGATGGCACACATCTGTAATCCCAGCTGTTGGGAGACTGTAAACAGGTGGATTACTATGAGTCTGATCTAGTAGTGAGACCCTGAGCACCCTGTAGATCCTTCCTTACAATACAAAGAAAAATATGAAACAACAATAACAAAACAGTCGAACATGGTGGTAGCAGTGGGGCCTCCTTGGAATAGACTATCAGATTATCAGGGTCTTTCTCTCTCTCTCTCTCTCTCTCTCTCTCTCTCTCTCTCTCTCTCTCTGTCTCTCTCTCTCCCCCTCTCTCATTTTTTGCATCTCTCTTTGCTTTCTAGTTGCCGTGATGTAAATGAGAAGTTGTGCATCATTCTCTGATGAAATTGCTGCCTTGGAGCTGGTCAACCTTTCCCAAAGAAACTTCTTTCTCCTTTATATTGTGTATATGAGGTATTTTTTCCAGGAATGGAAAAGTGACTAACAAAGTGCCCTAACCACAAGAGATTAGAGGGTTCTCTTTCATTTGTTCTCTTCACTGGGAGACATAAAACAGGAAAGCAGTAGGCCACAAGCCAGGAAGAGGGCCCTGACCAGGAACCAAATTGCCCAACACCTTAGTCTTAGACTTGCAATTTCCAGAACTATTAGACAATAAATTATCTTAGTGAACTCAGGTTTCTATAATAGAACACCATAGATGAGTGGTGACCTGCTTCTGTGTTTGTAAATGACACCCTCTCTGTGTATTATCACATTGAAAAAGATCGTCTGTCTTGTGCATTTTTTTCCATTTTTGTTCATGAAGCTCTTTCCTCATGATCTAATTATCTACCAATAGTCTCACTCCAAATACCATCACTTTGGACATTAGGGGCTCAACATAAGAAATGGATGTGAGGGACACAAACTTGAAGCAAATACCAGTAACTCTCTACTTGTCTCTTAATTCCCTATGACTGTGTGGAGTCTGGGGGATTTTAAAGGAGGAATGGGTACCTGAAGAATGCAGGATGTACCAGGTCAAGGAAAGCATAGAGTTTCCACTGAACTTTCCTCACCCTCCCAACTCTCCAATTCTAAATCCAATAGCAGAAAACAGCAGTGAAGAAGACCCCAAAGAGCTGGCCTGATAGCTCAGTGGACTAAAGTGCCTGCTTAGGCAGAGCTCAGTGAGAAGGTTTGATCTCTGGTTTGTGATGCTGACCTTGCCCACAGGGCATGCTGAGATAGCAATTGAGACTCTGCGTGGTGGCATGTGCTTATAATCCCAGCACTTGGGAGGCTGAAAACAGGAGAACTACTACAAGTTCAACCTATGGAGTCAGACCCTATAGAACCTGTCCTAAATAAAGAAAAAGAAAAAGGCCCCAAGAAGTGACATTCAGTCAGCATGAAAGATGTCATTTGCCTGCTATGACCCTGGGAAAGATATCTCTGCCTGTAGACATGACAGGAACAAAGGGAGCAGGCTGGAGAGCCATCTTTGAGGACATTCTCCTCTTTACTAATACAATACACTTTATCCCTGCCTTTAAATGAACAATAAAAGTGTAGCCAATATCTTAAAGAAAGATGCTTCTTTTACATTTTAAAATCTAAAAATTGCCTATCAAGGGAAGGGGAATACAACTATATTGTCTTCTTCACATTTAGTGCAATAAAGAAATTTTCTAATCACTGCTTGAGACCCAGACTTTTGATATGCAGGAGTGGTTCGGAGGGGGTAGTAGAAGAGCCCTATGCTCAAGTTGCTCCATAAGATGAAATGCAAGCATATTGGACCTTTCATGTTGCTAAGAACACACTAAGATAATGAATGTCAGTATTTGCTCCAAAATAAGAGCTCCCTTTTGCAACTTCTTCTCTATCGATGCTGTTATACAAAATGCCACCTTCTTCTCTATACAACTAGGAAGACAAGATACTAACAAACTGAAAAAAAAGAGAAAAAAAGGCAAAACAGATACATGTTGAGGTCTGGAGCTTGGAGCTCAGGCTCTGATGTGAGACAGAGACAAGGAGGATGCAGCAGCTCTGGTTCAGGTTGAGCGCCTCCTGTCAGGTTGTGAAGGCTGTGATCCCCTGGGGTTCAGGAAGCAGCCAGCACAGCTCAGGAGTTGCAGCCATCCATTCCTCCCAGTTGGGCTCATTTACAGAGCATCTCCAAGAGTCAGTCACGGGGAAAGGGGAAGTGCAGAGTGGCAACCCTAGCACACAGCAAGTCCTTTGCAACCAGGGTCAGGCTCATCATCCTTCTGTGGAGGAGAGGACAGTGATTGAAGTCCCCTGAGGGATGGGCTGCAAGCCTGTAGAAAACCCCCTACACACCTCCCCATCCTGCTTGTCATGATTTCCATGCAGGGTTCCTTTAGGTGTGGGTCATTTAGGTTAAATGGGTCTCTAGTGGTCCACAGCTCCCAGCAAAGGCCAGACCACAACAATCAGCAAGCTAGTTATTTACCATAACCATATACAAAACCACAAGCATCAGGGTTCCCTCAAATACATCAGAGACATTGTATATCTCTTCATTAAATCCTGTCAGTGTTTGTTACGGTACAGCTTGCTTGAATCCCAACTGAACGAGGCTACTGGAGCCAAAATCCAAACAACACATGGATGCATGCATGCAAGCGGACTCAAGTACAACCCAGAGGGCACTCCACAGGAGGGGAGGAACAGCCCTCCTCCCAGCCATCTCTCCTTTCACTTTCCCTTTGAATTGATTTTTAACTACCCTTGAGTACCCAAGCTCACAATGATAGATGACTGTAAAATGTTTCAATCATTCATAAATAAAGTATTTATCGTGTGTGACTTATCCGGTCTCCTTCACGTTAACAAACACAGCACACATCAGGGTAATCTACTACCATCAATCACAAGTTTCAAGGTAGGCCACACATAAACTTAGAATTTTGTGCAGCCCCTTCTAGACCCTTTGACTAAGATTATGTTTTGCTGCTATTCTTATCTATTTGCTTATTCTTACTTGTCTTGTTCCCAGACATTTTTCTCAATGCAACTATGTATTCTATTACATCGATGTCATTTTAAGTTCTAGTGTCTGCTAGTTAAGAAAACACATAACATGGAATTTCAAACTTTGAAAAAGGTCTCTGCTGCAAGACAGCTCACATGAAGGGTGTAGAAATGACATCCAGTGGTGATGACTGAGTGTCAGACCAAAGGAATTTTGCTTCCTGGTCTAAATCATTGTTCAACTTAGAATTTCTGGGGTGACTGACCCATCCAGGTTTGCCTTGAACTTTCTAGTCTTAGTACAACACTCTTCATGCTCTGAGAATTCCCTCAGTCCTAGACAACCCTGCAGAGCTGTCACCCCACTGGGAAAGTCCAGGGTGTAGCTTCATCACATGCCTTTAAAATTTCATAGACCTATGGTATGAACTATATGGAAAGACGACTCACTGATTCAAGACAAGCCTGACTGTCCCAAGAAAAAACTCTTCCCATTAGATTCTTCCTATTTATCATCATCACTAGCTTTTGGAATGTTTGGACGCTACCCCCAGAGTTGCTGGTGACAAAGGCAGAAAAACTAAAAGGAAAAAAATAAAGGAAGAAAAGAGGTGAATAAAAGTAATGAAATGACTTGTTCTGAGCTCATTATGAAATGAGAAAAACTTTCCCTGCTTCTAATGTTATCTTTCTTTAAAAATCATTAACTCTTCCTTGTTTTCTGGTTTAAGAAGGTGAATAAAGTAGAATGTAAGAGTCACGTCTGATTTCACATGACTTTGTTTTATTTTTTCTATTTTTGGTACTGGAGATCAAACTCAGGACCTTTTGCTTGCCAGACATATGGTTACAATGTTGAGATACATCCACAGCCCTCACATGACTTTATGTAGACATCCTCACCTCTTTTTTTTATTTTCTTTTTCATGTATTTAGTACAGGGTCTACAAGGTCTCACTACACAGATTGGAGTCATAGCAATTCTCCTGTTTTCAACACCCCAAGCACTGGGATTACAGGCATATCCACTATGCCCAGTCTCAATCACCATCTCAGGGCACCCCGGGGGTGGGGCCAGCATGGCACTCCAGGGATCAAGTCCCATTCGCTGTATTTGCCTAAGCAGGTGCTTTACTCTGCTGAGGGATCTGGTCAGCCCCATCTTCACCTTTTTAATCAATAAATGGTCTTCAACCTTGGCTGCACATGGATATCACCTGGTATGTTCTTAAAACCACCAATGCCCAGGCTACAGGCCAAACAGCACAATGAGACTTCTAGGGTAGGGTCGAACCTGGTATCCATCTGGGTTGTTGAAAACACCTGAAGTGATCTCAACTTGCAGTTTTATTGATAACCACTGGGCTGGTACAAAGATTCACAGAATCTCCCTCACATAAATCCCTTGAAATGCTTCTGAGACATCATACATCTCTCTGCTCAAGCCTCCTAGGGTCGCAGTTTGGAAACTGTAAGACTATATATACAATGCAGTAATTCCTAAGATTAGCTTTTGTCAGGGCTTGGCTTGCCAGGCTGGAGCAATAATGAGGCATATCACTAGGGCATGCAGAATGATAGCCCCAATGTGTAGACGCTCTGAGGACTCTCAGCTGAGAGACAGCTGCTGCCCCAGTGATGGTAACACTTCCACCTGTTTCTTGGGGTGCAAGGTGCAACTAGCTAAGGAAATAGGTCTCAGTTCTACACAGTATGTTTTGTAGTTTTCTTTTTATCTGCAGAAGGATGATGGTACAAATATAAATGTTTACTTGGACCAAATAAGTGAGTGTAGAAAAGATGAAAATTGGCAGCAAATGCAAAAGGTAATGTGATGCTTTTATTAGTGAAATGTCTGATGGGCTTCATGTTATGTTCAGCAGCTATGTATGCCACACTGTCAAGCACATTCCTGGTTGAAAGCACTCTTGTCTTGACTGGGCCCTGGGAGAAACAAGTCCTCTGCATCAGATTTTTTAAAAAATAATATGGAAGCAAATACATGCACAGAATAGTGCAGAAACCATCAGTTGCTAGTTTAATACATTTCATCAAAGTAAACATCCTTCTGTAGCAGTCTCCCATGTCAGTAGATGGCATCTTCCCAGGTCTCTAACTTCCCACACAATTCTTGTGCGATTGTTCTGCCCTACATATGACCATTATCCAGGTGGATCTTCACATATAAGCTCCCCTGTCTTGCACTTAATAAAAATGCACCCTTTTGTATTGAGTCTCTTTTGTCCACATGGTCCTTCATGATCTTCAACAGTTACAAACTGTCTATAGCAGAAGTTCATTCATTTTCACTTTTTCTATAGTATTCTAGTATATGGATTACACTACAGTTTATTTATATTTTACACTCAGTCTAGTTTTATAAATCGTGCTCCTAAGAACACTCATGCACAAGTATTTTGGTGCATATGACTATTTTTGTTTAAGTTTCTGGCTAGTGAGCTCCAACACCCAGGGACCTATTTTTCATCAAGGGTTCCCAGGTGATGACAGTCTTTGTATCTACATATCTCATCTGTCGTGCTCTTCTTAAAACACTCATTGGTCTTGGGACAAGGACCCAAATCTTTATGGTGTCCAAAGAGCCTAGAAATCCTGGTTCTTCCTATTTCTCTCTTTGGAGCTCTTTCCTGTGCTACACTGCCTTTGATACCACCAAAAGCAAACCCTGCCATATAACACTTTCTCTTCTTAGAAGCTGGTTTAATTTTCAGGTGCCTAGAAGAGTCTCTCAATTTCCTGATTTGACAACTATCCCTTGCTTACCAGGTATGTTTGCTTGGCATCCTGTTTATCTTTGTAGCCTATCCTTTGATGTGTATCTGTCTCCCTCATTAGATTCCACTAAAGGCAGAGTCACATAAGATTTGCTCCTAGTTTCAAGCCCTCAGTGAATAACACCTGGAAAAACATAGGCAAATGATTGCTTTCTAGTACTTTGTTTTGCTGCTAATATTTGATTAGCCATCAAAGACAAATCTACTGCGCTTATCAGAATTGTACAAATACATAACATAGCAATTAAATACCCATAGCTATAAGTTTAGATGATGATACAGAAGACAGACTATTTATAATTCTATTATAATATTTTCAGGAAACAAAAAGTTGGGAAGAATGGCTGCTTAGAAGATTCAGTGGGCCAGCAAGATGGTTCAGCTGTCTAAAGTTCCTGCTTAGGCAAACTTAGGCAACTACAGGGACCATGGTTCGATCCCCAGCACCACATCCTGCACCAGCCCCACCCCCAGGGAAGGCTGAGCTGGCTGTACTATTAAAAAAAAATCAGTAATTTTTTATGTATTTAGGATAGGGTCTCATGACACAGATTGGACTTGTGATTCTCCTGTTTTAAGCCTGCCAAGCACTGGGATTACAGGAATGTTGCCACCCCCAATCTCAATCACAGTCTCAATCATGGTCTCAGCGTGCCCCAGGAGTAGGGCTGCCACAGCATGCCAGGTATCTAACCTTGGTCCCTGTGTCAACCTGTGCAGGTACTTTAATCCGCTGAGTTATCTGGCCAGTCCTAGGTTCAGTATTGTAAAAGTTGGAATGATTAATAAAACATAAAATCTTATCCTGGAATCCAAGCAGTCTACAACACATTCTAAATATATTAGCTTCTAATTCTTAAGTTTCAAACATGAATGATCATGGTGCTTGAATTGAAAAAGAGCTGGTATTCCTCTGCTATCACCTTGTGGGAAAATATAAGGTCTCTAAATAAGAACACTTTTCCAAGTATTTGACTAGTGTATTTTTATTTTGTTGTTTTTTAAAGAGAGTATTAGTTAGAATTAAAACAGAAAAAATTACAAGTGATACAGAATTGCACTTAACAATGTAATATGAATTTCACAGTATTTGCTATAATCCATAGTGTTGTCTTCCAACCAGTTATTCATATTACCAGACATATGTATGTAAAATTGGAATAAGAAAGAAATGTGTAAGAAATTAAGAAGATAAAAAGTGCAAACAACTGAAAAAAGGAGATGAAGTAACTTTAACACTAACTGCTCCTTGCTATAGGCAGAAATGCACAGTACAGTTGGGAAACAATCCTGCTTACATACATAAATAAATCCCTTTCTCACACTCCCTCTCCTGTCCTTCTCCTTACCTCAGTAACTCTTTCCTTTTGAATAAATTCATTCATTTTACCTAATATTTATTGTACCCCTCAGATTCCATCTTTCTCTTTTAGGTTCTCACACTAAGGTGACAATACGATGTGGGAAGATGTGGGTCTGATTTATTTCACTTAAGAGTATGTCCTCAAGTTGTATCCATTTACCAACAAAAGACTTAATTTTATCCCATTTTATAGCTGACTAGTTTATATAGAACTGCTAGACCCAAGGCATCATACGGTGAACTGTTTTGTTCTTACTGTTAAACAAAAGATGTTTTAATTGCTATAAGTTTTCAGAGGCTTTTAAATTTCATTTGAAATTCATTTTTAGTATAAATAGCCAAAAATTGTGTCATGTACTTGCATGTAAAATATCTATTATGTCTGTGATTCTGAACACGCTTCTCACGATGACCCCTAGGAGTCTCAGGGCTCCTGACGTACTACAACCTGGGACATAACTTGCTGGTCTTCAGCCCTAATAGTCGTAGAGATCCCACCTACTCATCTCTTGGTAGATTTCTCTGAAATTGGTGTGGGCTACCAACTCGCACATACCAAAATCTGTACACCTCTAGCCACCATTTGTTGAACTGAATTGTCACCTTGATTCATAAAAATACAAACAAAAAAAAGAAAACATTTAAAACAGATTATAGACATTTAACATGTAATGTAAGCAGTGATATAATATCTGATGGAAAATCTGCCTTTGTTACCTGTTGGACTTCATTATTGTAGTCTCCTACTAGACAAAGGTGACAGAAACTTCTAGTTCTTCTATGAATTGCATACACAAAGCTTATGTCAACCTACATCTGGGCATGCTGCTTCCCTGCCCAGAAGTAAAGAGACCATGCTTATTTTATAGAGGGACTCAGATACTTAATCCTGGATAGTCTCCAAGAAAGCAAAATTTTGTTCATGATAGTTTCTTGTGCCTCTATTTTCATTATTCCCTGCTGGGTTGGAGATGACTAACTTCCTTTTCTCCATATCCCACAATGTGGACAAAATAAGAAAATGAGGTTTGAATATAAATCAATACTATGAATAGAATCCAAGTAAAAAAAACTCTATGATCCATTTGTTTGAAGAATTAAAACGGATGTTTCAGTTTCGGGTACACATTCTCCCCAGGTAAAGTTGAAGGAATGTAGTGCCATTAGATTGACAAAAGGGACATCTTTGATAATTAGGAATAGAAGACAATGTCTTTCCTTCAAATCTCTGAAAATGTTGGCAAGCATTTGGAAAACCAAGCCAAAATGATGTTGCAGAAATATCTTAGTCCCATGATTGCTTGAAAATATATATACAGTGCATTCATTACTCAGAATTGTGGCTGTTCCATCTGAATGCCATCCAATTAGATTTTCCTCATGACAGGAGTTGGCTCCATGTAATAAATTCATTAAATTCTGTCAACATTTAGAAGACAAGATCTTCAAAATCTTGCTCAGTAGTCCCATTACACCTTGTCCATCCTCAAGTACAAAAGAACATCAAGGACAAATACAAAGGCAAGAATCCTTCTTCTAGGGAAAAGAATTTAATGTTCAAAGAGTAAGAAAGATTAATGTTTTCTTCTCTTTTGTGGACAGTTTCACACCCTAGGGGCCTCATTTTCAAACTGGCAAAAAATGAAAGGATGAAAGAGTCCACAAAGTGTGCAGTGTAATTAGTCTAACTGTGCTGCATTGAGACATTAAAGGTCAATAATTATTGTTGGGTGGAGTGGATCTTCTTAGATGTCAAAGCACGGAGATTATGTCCATGATATTTACGGGATGAGGGTGTGATGAACAGCACACAGAAAGCATGTTATCTGGTTGTTTTTCTGCCAGTGTACCTTACTGTATAGTTTAAGATGAAACTTTTTAGTGAAGAGATGTCTTGAGATTGACACAAAATGTGCATGGATACTTTGATGTTTTTCACCAGGCTTTAGATTAGAATTTTGAACTAAAGTCTGGAAGCTTAAACTTGGCAAAATACATTTGTTCTTTCTCCTCCTACACAAATCTCCTATTGCCCCAATTCTTGCCTCAAGTTGTTTTGACTTTTTTAAAAATATATTTTATGTATGTATGTATGTATGTATGTATGTATGTATATATGCATGTATTTTATTTATTTGGCTCAGGGTCTTGCTACACACATCAGATGCAATGATCTTCCTATCTCAGCCTACTCAGATTACAGAAATACACCACCACACCTGATTTTAATGGCCAGCTTGGTGCAAGGCTAGCATGGCATGTGGTACCAGGGATCAAACCCAGGTCTTTGCGCTTGCCAGGCAGGCCCTGAAACCACCAAACTATCTGCCTTGGCCCAAAGTATGTTTTTACTATGCATTATGTGATTTGTATCAGGAGTGCTTCTGTCTCAGATGCCTGCCAGGATCCTGAATTCTAGGTTCTCACTAGGGTGGACAAATGGCTTTTGAAAATAGAGAGCAAAAATATATCATTCTTCATTTGTAAAGCACAGATATGCAAAAATTACATACATTAATAGGCAGTGGATCTTCAATAGTATAATTCCATGGAGAAAAGATAGCAGGTTCTCTTGTTTTGGGGGCAAAAATACAAATTATGTGGGTTATTTTTTTAAAGATATTTTAAGAAAGCTCCTTAAATCAATTGATAGAGTTTGTTCTTTGAAAAGGTAAGGAAGACTGATGTTTTTTAAAAGCCATGAGCCAGGGAGATAGCTCAGTAGAATAAGCACAGGGTCCTGAGTTCAATCTCCAGTATAAATAAATAAATAAATAAATAAATAAATAAATTTTTAAAAAGCCATGAGAAGAACAAATTGATGAAATACTGCATGAAAATTTGCAGTTACAGCAGGTACCATTTAAGTGCAGAGGATTTTCAATAAGCCTTAATTTTTTCTTATCCTTTTTCATACATATTT
>PVKN010040194.1:0-10766 GCA_004027915.1 Capromys pilorides
AAAAGAGTCATTCCAGTGTGGAGAACCTGACCACAGAGGTCCTCTCCAAGTACCTGGGAGCCCTAGGGGAGAGCTGGAAATGGGTGGCTGCGGACAGCCTCGGAAAGGGGTTACATTTGGGTGGTATTGAAAAGGCAAGTGGCACTGCCCCACTGAGGCGACAGATTTATTCCAGGCCAAATGATGGGCAGACCTGCTGCAGTGTGTTTTACATCTGCTGTCATTTGTTACCTCCTGATACTGACAGGCAGAGGTTCCTGTTCTATCTTACCGGGGAGGGCAGTCTGGTACACAGGTGTTATCCTGGAAAGTCTCATGGATCGCTGCTCAGTGACAGAACCAGGCAAAGGGACTCTGAAGTCCACATGTCCCTTAAGGCTCTGTGCTCACCCAGAGCACTACAGGCTAGAAAGCCATGGGCTTTCAAAACTGAGAGCAGTTTCTGCAAAGTTTACAATCTGCCTAGCATACAGTTCTATGGATCCTTGTGTCTCTCTCAGGCTTTTTTTCTCCCCCACAAAAAAATACCCGAAGAAGAAGACTCTGCCAGCCCCCAGCTCTACTCCAGCAGTTCTGTTTCCCTCTACAGGGGGCGACTGACTGCGAGTGGGGCATCTGTAGTGCCGGCATGGCTGGGTCTACCAGTCTCAAGGACCCTACTGTTTTCGGCCCACTACCCCACTGTCACCCTCAGACTCTGGAGCAGAGGAGGTGGCTCTGTAAACACCTTAGAAGTAAAGTCCTTGGGCTCTGAGTCTTACTCCCGATGCACATTATCACTCATGGCCCCCAGGCTTGCAGAAGTCTGGGTCAGGTGACAGGCTGGCCCTGGAGATGCACACAGAGGGATCCTAGCCAGAGATGCTCTGCACTTCTGTAAACTCTCTTGCTCCCATGAAGAAGTCAGGCAAATAGGCAGCTACATTCTCTCTATCTTCTCTTGACACAAATCCACCTCAGCTCCTGTGCCTGCCATCTAAATCCACAAGCATTTCCTGCCGTGCAGCTTTCACACCACAGTGGAGCAGGCAAGTCTTTCCAGACTGCATGGTTTGGGATGCCCAGAGCCCTCTCTCCAGCAGGCAGGATCCATGCCAGGGAGCTGGGAGCTCTGTGAACTCCACCAGCAGGCAGTGGCCAACTCAGGCTTGCTGGGCTCTGTGAGAGAGAAAGGGTTTGCAGGGCATAGACCAGACTGAACACAGAGGTCATAAAACAAAATTTATCTTTAATTGGTAAGTGTCAACAGCAGTACAAAAGATGGAGTGATGACAACTAGATTAGGGTAGAGAGGACAGTCTTGAGGTAAATGAGCATAAATAGGCAGTTCTTATAGACACTCCCCTGTGGGCCTGCGCCCCATCATGGCATATACATTATCACCCAACGATGGCATGTCTAACATATCAGGAAAGCACCTTGTGCAAAAAGGAAAAAAAAAAAAAGTAGCTAAGGTGCCAACATACACCAGGATAGACAAAGACAGTGTGTCTTTCGATTCTGTCTTTTCCCTTAATTATGAGGCAGAGGAGGGGAAGACTTGGAAAAGTACCACTGAAGGATTATTCAATGCTGAGTTTTATCTCACGTCAATACTGCACAACAAAATCCAAGAGGTTTGTGTATGCAACCAAGCTAAGAACAATGATCCGTTCCTTTAAATTTGAAGCAATTCTCTCTCTTTTTCCACTTCTTTCATCCTTAGCCAACTTTTTTTTTCATTACCAAGAGGAGAGTGTGAGAAAGATGTGATGGCAACCCTTAAGGTCATTTAAAAACTTTACACTGGACTGTACAAGATTTTTTTTGATAAACTATTTACATTTTCAGACTTTCAAACATATTCAAAGCAGCAATAGACACTAGGTTTTTTTTGTTGTTTTTTTTTTACTTTTTTTTTTTTTTTCTAATTGCCCAAATAGTTACCAGCCATGGGCCAAGTAGGTACCTGCGGTTATACATAGAATTTCTACAAAGAAAATCTGCAGTTAAAATTTGCTTGAGGGTGTATTAAATGTCCCTAGAGTCTCGAGGGCCACACCCACAGTGTTGCTATAGGAACCAAAGCACAGTACCTTGACAATGGAGTTGTAGTCGTCCCAACAGCCCTACACAAACTTTACACTTTGAAACAGCAGCCAGCGTGTCAGTCCAGCATGTCAGTGAACTATGCTGATTAAATTAACATAGAATACAATCTCACAATATACATCACAAACAAATTACAATGTCGGGAAATAAAAAGAGTTACAGTAAGATAAGTTATGTAGTAACAGCTTATAAGCTCGTCTAGGATAATAAAAATTTTACATGGCAAATACAATAATGAATGAACATAAATGCTAAGCATTCTAATCTGCTACAAGCTGGAGAAGGGTACAATAGACTGCACTTTCAGAAAAGCAAAAACACATAGGACAGAGGGAGACACACGGAGAATGCACACGAGCAGACCTGCAATGTGCAGCATACACGACAGTTAAATATTTGCACATTCCCCACACTCTAAGAGCACCAGCACTGAGGCCTCACTTTCTGCTGTGGTTCTTCAGGAGTAAGAAACTGCTGGGCAAGCTACACCACTGAGTTGCCTGAAAGCATCCCTAGTGCCAAGAACTCGGGGTAGCAGAGGATCTGCAGGGAGCGCCACCTCACTCCTCCCCCAGCCTCCCCTACCTCTGGCCCCTGCCCCGGTGGTGGTGCCAGCATTCCACATTCTTGTTCAGGAGCTTTTAGAAAGCCATCTGTCCCCAAAGAAAGAGATGGGCTGGGGAGGAAAAGGAAATGTGTTTGTATATCAAGATTTGCAATGAGACTAGCACAGGGACATGCTGGGTAGTGTATGGCAGCGGAAACAGAATGTGGTCGGCAGGAATAACAGACAGAAGTTGTTTATTGAGAAATAAAACAGGTGAAGGGCAGAGGACACAAGGAAGTGGTGCAAGTGCTTTGTCAAAGGACAAATGAGGTCATAGGATATTATTATACTTCGAGAAGTGAGCTTAAGTGCCAACTCAATCCTTGGACAAATGTGCACGTCATCAGTCAAGGCTATAGCAACCTTATTATTATTATTATTTTTTGTCACTTTCTCGTTACAATGGAAGACCCAGTAATAATTTCAATACATTCCTCTAGCTGCGTTTCTTTGCAGTTGTTGGCACTTGGTACAGGACTCCTCTCATGGTTTGAAACTACAAAGTGATTCTTTTGCCTCTCCCTAGCGAGTTGGTAGAGGTCAAGTCTTTGCAAAAAGAGTAAATGGAGAGCAGCAGCTTCCATTGCATTGTTCAGATGACCCAGGCTGCTTTCTTACCGAGGGAGATGGGCTTCCCCAGTACAGTCCCTGCTTTCAGCTCAGGCCTGGGCTTGTGGCTCAGGAGGGGCGTGCTTCCAGGCAGTCTGGCTTCACATGTAAAGAAAACAGCCCTCCATGTCAGCCCTAAAACAAACATACCCTTTTGAACATCCCAGGGACCTGCGGGGCTCGTGTCCTGGGAAGGGCAGAATTCGACAGGCTGCCTAGTATTGTGGGCCTCCACCTTCCTTTGGAACTTGGCCTGTGAGTTGGTGTTAGAACCCTGGAAAAGTAAGTTAGGCCTGAGGCCACGGCTGAAGGGTATCAGATACCAAATGAAGCAAGCTGGTGGGCTCCTGAGGGGCTGAGCTGGTACTCAGGAAAACAACAAGGGACACTGCTGGGATCTGCCAGTGAAGCAGAGACACAGCTGGCCCTGGCACCAGTGCCCACAGACAAGCATTTCCTTCCCCTTCTCTCTTTCCTTCCTTCTCTTCCCTATTCCATATGACCTAAATTTTCTTTCAAGGAGAAGATTGTCTACCAGTGTCCTTATTCCAAGTGACAAAGAAAACCCTCATCTTGAAAATTCTTGGATAAAGTGAAGATATTTTTTAATCTCTAATTCGGCGATACTATGAAATAAGGAGCACTGCGGAAAAGGTACTTAGTGTTTTCATGGTAACTGGCAGGGTGGGATTTTTATTAATGGCCAGTCTCAAAGGCAGATGTTCACCTTTAAAATGGTATTCATGCTTCTTGCTATCAAATGGTCACAGAGTGATCCTGGAAGATTTATGTGAATTCTCAAAGCAAACTGTCTTGGCTGTACTGGAAATTTACTATGTTCAATTCCTCAGCTTTCTAGAAGAGAAAAATGGAAAAGTATGGGTTGTGGGCAGTGGGTTTTATGCTGCATGACAGTTCAAAGAAAAGGTTTTGCAGGACAAATGCTGCCCTCATGGTGGCTGACGGCTCGCTGTCCCCAGCAAGTGCAGTGACTTGTCAACTTTTAGTTTGGACCAACACATATGAATAGAAAACAAAAAGGAAATACATAACTTATATCTTACTAAGTATTTGTGAACCAAAAATAAATTCTATTTCTATGTTATATTTACACAATTAGAAAAATCTAGCATGAGATGGTAAAGTCATAAAAACTTTGTTTAAGCCCCACTGAAAACAAAAATGAAGTGATCTCTATGATTGTCATTCTTAATTTCCAAGGATATTTAGAGCCAAACTTGGCTAATAAATAAAATAAACTGCGTATGCACAAAATTTAGATTCAAATACAGCATTACTATCTGTGCCAATAGAAGAGGTGTTTACAATCAGGTGGTTCCTGAATAGCCTTTCATTTTTAAGAACATGGCTACAAGTTATCGAACCCCAGTACTGAGGCAGAGCTGGAGCTAAAACAAAGTGTTCATACACACATGTATTTTGCATAAATAAATGAAATAACAAGACATAAAAATGACTCAAATCCGGCAACTGTGAGGCAAGCCCACACGAGTCGAAACAGATGACTTTTGTTCGTGTAGTTTTCATACAACAGTTTCACATTAGTCAGAAGTGATAAAAAATACCATTTATATCCAGTGCTTATAACACTTACGAAACAACATCTGTGAGTGTGTGTGTTTTTTGTTTTTTTTTTCTTTTTCTTACGACAAGCAAAATCAAGTTTCAGTCCTAAAGAACAGTCCTTTGTTCTCCAACAGCCCAGACTATTATTTTGGCATGGTCATAAAAACAAACAAAATTAACCTACTATGCTAAATGTTCGCCTTTGTGCAAAATTAATTACGTACAATACAATGCTAGCCATACAACACACTACCTATGCAACACAATAAAAAGGAGCGAGAGCAAAAGCCAAAGAGAAAGAGAAAAAAACATGAGACTGAACTGAGGAGAGGTATATAATCAGAGAAATCAGTAAGACACAATAAATACTCATTTTTTTTGAGAAAAAAATAACCTCCTCCTCATTTGAAATAAATGTACAAGAAAGTTCCAATCCCCAATCAATATTAAAAACAAAACATTCCTATCAGTACCTTAAACAGCTTATAGGGAGCACTCCCAGCTAATGACACAGCTAGTGACATTTCGGCTAGACCCACTTATTGCTATTAGGTATGGCCTGGAGCACTCTTTAAATAAATATGAAGGTATACAAATTTTCTTCCAAGTGACAAAATGGCTCAAGAAATCTGATGGGGCCATTCCTATGTCCTGGTGATCAGATTCTGGGTTGTCCCATGAATTGGCACTCTCTACCAAACCACTCTGGGTGAGAGAGGGGCCCCTGGGCAACCAGTTCTGGGTTCTGGAAGATCCCAGTGGCAGCCTAGAGCTTTCTGTAGTTAGGAGATGGGGGATGGAACCTCACTGCCTCCCAGTCCAGCTGCAGGTCTTCAGGCCACTCCTTGGGTCCCAAGGGTCATTCATCTTGTTTACACGTAGGCTCCTCCCCTCCCCACCTGCAGCCACAGATACAGGGAGGTGGTCAGAGGAGCTGGTATGCTGCCCCAGGCGCTATCTGCCATCCAGAGTTAACAGCAGGAACACGCCCTATAGGGAATGTACTTCCCTCCTTCTCCTTCCCTATGGTTTTCTTTCATTCTCTGGATGTACTCCGACTGTTCAGTTCTATCTTTGCCTTGAGGCTCCCATGTGGCTTCTTACCTACGGAATGGGGATTTTGCAAAGGATTCCTGGGACCTGCGAGTTGGGACAAGGCAGCATGGTGTCAAGGTGCCAGCCCATGATAGCTTCCCTGGAGACTCCTACATGTCCCACAAGCCCTGGGCTTCATTCTTGGCTACAGAACTGCCCTGCCCATCAGCCAACCACTGTTGATCTTTGCCACTGATTGGAACTCAGAGGAAATGCCACTGATGCAAACAAACTGAATTAGGGGGGAAAATTCTGGCAAAAGATTGGAGGGCACAGTGAACCTCAGAGCATACCTGTAGACCCAAGTGCACAGCCCTGAAGCCAGATAGATACTCTTCTTAAAGAAAATAAGAATACAGGTATTTAATAGTTTCTCATTTCAGAAATGCGTCCAGATGCTCTGGGGACATAAAATCACTATGTACATCTTTTGTGTCTAGCCAGAGAAGGAAGTGACAAGGGACAAAAAGTTCTTTAGGGAAGAGGGGTGAAAACAAGTGTCTTTAAATTAATGCCACCAACAATTTGTTTTTAAATAAATAGTAAGTGGACCCTTGACATTCTGGAATGAATAAATTATTTAAGAGAAAAATGCGTTAAGACTGAATGTCAGGGTAAAAGGAAAGGGACACTGGATGTAGTGAGAGGCCGTCTCGGGCAGAGAAGACCGCGTGTGGGGATCTGGTGAGGGGATGGCTCTGGGGTGTGTGTGTGTGTGTGTGTGTGTGTGTGTGTGTGTGTGTGTGTGTGATACACGTCACGCACTGATGGCACATCAAGAGGCAAACACAACTGGGGACATGCACTGTGGCAACCTGGTTCGTTCCTTACAATATCTTGTCTCCAGATTCCTGAGTACTTTACCATGTTCTGGGAAAAACACAAAGTGTGGTTTGCTATTTTCTTTTAAGATGCCAAGATTGTCTAAGACTTTGCAGTGTATCCTTTAAGACTTTCAAAATATCAAGATTCAAAAGTTACGAAAAAGTTTGGCACATTCGAAGTTCAACTCTACATGTGGAAAGAAAAAATGGAATTCCGAGGCCTTTTTTAATATGCTCTACATGCAACTGCACACGCCGTGGACTTGTCCTGCTTCACAACACGGATTCCTCAGTTGTTTTCTAAAGTAATTCAGAATAAAAACACATTCACAACCTGTAGGCCGGCACAGCATACCTGAGTGAGAATGTTTAACCCCATCTAAAACAGTAACTTAAACCTTTATCAACATCCAAAAGAAAAAAAAAAAAAGAAAGTAAGACAAAAATATAAGACTTGTAAGACAGCTATGGGTTGAGATAAGTTTTCAAGTCCTGGTGTCTCATATTTAATATGTCTTCACCTAAATTAAAAAACAACAACAACAATAACAATAACGACAAAAAAACTCAAGTTCATGAAAAAAATCAGGGAAAACTTAATCTGTCTCACACTTTACGAAACAATTAAGACCATTCTGCTGATGTAATTGTGGAGCCACAAATGCATGCGGGCTCTTTAAGAACTTTTTGTTGGGGAGGGGGGTGAAATGTCAGAGTATTTTCATTCAGCAAACAGAACTCCTCAGTTGGCACTGACAGCCTCCGGGGCCTCGTTTTCGCTGCTATAGTCTGATTTGGGGTCCTCCTCGTAGTCCTCATACATTTCCATTTCCTCTTCTCCGTTCATCATCTCGTTGCCCGCTAGGCTTCCGCTGTCTGTCTTCATTCCGTAAGTGCTCTGGATGACCGGCAGGCTGGGCTCTGGGCTGGCGGACGTGCTAGAGCAGTCAGATGTCATCTGAGGTGACGGTGTGGTAGTTGCCATAGTAATAGCACCGGGATACACAACACCTGTTCCTGTGGTGATTGGAATCTGAGGCTGTTGCCTGTATAGATTCAAAAAATAGAATGAAGCAGAGGGAAAAGATATTTAGATGACAATTCTACATGCGCTCTTCAGCGTGACAGTAACTAGGAGTTGCCATGTTAATTGAATGAGGTTTTGCATACATTCATATTCTATATAAGTGGAAGACAGATATGTATTATTATTATTATTCGTACTTTTTCAAATGAAGAATATAAGGTTTTACCTCAGGGCTTGCACTAAATACAAGAAAGAATGTGAATCTATCCCGTCCCAATTTGAATGCTGTCATTCTTTCCATTGTCCACTCAACATAGAGACCACTGAGCTTGCTATATTCCAAAGGTCCTGACTTCACAGCGCCCGCACCACCCCACCACTGCATGTCTGCTGGTGACCGGGTTCCTATGGCTCTCCTATTGAATTCTGGTTGCCTGAAGGGAGCAGACGGATGACAGGGGACTCTATCTCTACGCATAGAAACACCTTATTATAAAATATGGTTTCCTTTGCATCAAATCACATTCTAACAATACACTTCTAGTTTTGTAAGTTTTGAGTAAATTAACACAAATTAAATTCCACACTAACTTGCTGGAGGCAGTTGAATGTATCATTAAATTTATAACCGATTTTTGTGTAATTGCAATAGAAATCTGTTTTACTTCATCACAGTACAAATGTAGTGAGTAAAAGCTTTTACAAAGTTTGCCTTTGCCTGCAATGTTAAACCATTTTACAGATTTCCCAGTTTCGCAACCCAGTGTAAACTCTGCAGGTCAATGTACACTAGCAGAGGGTACATTTACTTTTCACAAAGGACATATTCTTTCCACAAAGAATAAATAACTAGGGCCAGTGAGATAGCTCAGTGGACTACATGCCTGCTTAGGCAAACGCAGGGATTGCGGTTCAATTCTCCACACTGGCTCCAACCCTGGGCATGCTGAACTGGCCACTGAGACTGGGGGCATGGTGGAGCACACCTGTAATCCTGGTGCTGGGGAGGCTGAAAATAGGAGGATCATTATGAGTCTGAGCTGCATAGTAAGAACCTATAGCGTGTATAAAAAAAAAAAAAGAATAAATCAGAGGGGAAAAAAAAGAAAAGAAAGCAAAAAAAAAACCATTTAAGGCCAATCAAATTGATCAGCAGATTAAAGTGCCTGCAAGCAGATGTAGAAGCTAGGGGTTGGTCCCCAGGCCTGCTGCACTGGCCCTGTCCCTGGGCTATGCTGAGACAGCAATTGAGACTGGGTATGGTGGCACAAGCCTGTAATCCCAGTTCTTGGGAAACTGTAAACAGGTGGATCGCTATGAGTCCGATCTAGCAGTGAGACCTTGAACACCCTGTAGACCCTTCCCTAAAATAAAAAAAAAAAACCTTCAAAATATTTTTAATTAAAATTCTATAACTGAATAAGGTAAGCTGAGCTCCTAGTATAACTATATTGTAATGCTTCCACATTATCTTCCTATATCTTCATACTAAGCCTAAGCCATCCTTTCCTTATTTTTATAGATGAAGTCATTGATTAAGGTTCAGAGAGTTGAGGTTGTGCAAGGCTACACAAGTTCCATAGCAATAAGTTGAAATCTCCTCTGGGTCACAAATTCTCTAATGGATGTTAAGATTGTGGAGAGAAAAGCAAGTTCAGACCACCAGAAGAAAACACAACAACTTGAATCAGAATCGCGATCTTCTAAGCTGGGCTCCACATATTTAAGTTTTTGGGACGTTAAGTTGGTGATTACAGGCTAAAAATAAGCTAATAAGGCATCTGCGCTCCTACTTTCTAGAGTGAGACATGTAAACCTCTACACTGTGGTGGTAGAAAAAAATATGTCTCTTATACCCCAGTCAGTGCCGGAATCTGAAGTCTGAAGTGGCAGGGGTACCGTCCCAGAGACCACGCCCCACGTAGAGAAAGCAGCGTCAGGGCAGCTCACAGAGGACCGCAGGGACCAGCAACTGCATGGCGTTGCGTGGGAAGGCTGGAGTGGGAAGTTATTGCTGTAACTGATGGCTTTGTCTCAAGAAGAGCTTTTCTAGGAAAAATCTGACATGGTACAGGGAAGAGAGCTGAAGGTCCAGAGGCAGAGTGAAAACCATCTCAAACTTCTAGGTTCCAAACTGAACTTGGGACTCTTCTCCCACATAGCTACCCTTCCCCTGGCCATCCTGACATCTTGGGTTAAGATTGTTTTGTTTTCCAGTTGCTCAGGACAATTCTTTTTCAACCACATTTCTTTGAAACCCTATAACCAATCCATCAACAAATCCTGTCAGTTCTCCATAGGGGGCATATCACGTCCTACCACCTCCATCCCTACCCACCTGGTCTAAGCCACTTTCAGCTCTAATAGGATTAACTAGAATTGTAGGCCACTCTCTCTTGAGGCACCAGGTCACAGCATGGTACTCCTCCGCTTATGAAGCTTCAGTGCCTTTCCACCTCACTCAGGGTTGAATCAAGTCCTTCACAGGAGCCTACGAGTCTTTTTCCAGTTCGGCTCCCTGTGGTTGCCTAACATCTCCTACCTTTCCCACCTTCTTGCCTCGCTTTGCTCTCTCACAGTGACCTCTCTTTTTTCTTGAGCAAGCCAAACATAATCTTTGCCCGAGACCTGCTCACTCGCAGGTTGTCCTGCTCTCCTCTCAGATGTCTGCATGGCCGGCTCACCCTCTCATCTACTTCTGAGTTTTTCCTTTTCTTTCTTTTTTTTTTAAATTTTTATTTATTTATTTATTTGTTTGCTTGTTGTGTTTGTTTGTTTCTTTATTTATTCATTTTGTGGCTGGCTCAGCCTGCCCTGGTGGTGGCGCTGGCGCAGCCTGTGGTGCCGGGGATCGAACTGCAGTCCCCGCAGTTGCCGCAGTTGCCTGAGCCCTCCTAAGCAGGCGCTTTAGACCACTGAACCATCT
>PVKN010040195.1:0-10755 GCA_004027915.1 Capromys pilorides
TGTCTTTTAAATAGAGCACAGCCCAGGGAACTGACACCTCATTAGCCACTGCTAGCTCAGTGCCACCTGGGTGAAGGATAAGGTAGAGATGGAACATGAAAGGCTCGGTACTAGCCAAAGCAGCCCCCCTTTCTGCACCCCGACTGCAGGGTAGCCACAGGGGAGAAGGTGCTCCAGAGCCAGCACTCTTCACTCTGCCTTCTTGGGCACTCGCCCCATCTTGGTGCGAATGTTTCGGAGCAGGAAGAAACCAACTGTGCTGGCTGCACAAATCACTTCTGCTACCCAGAAGGCTGTGCCCCAACTGTAGTGCTTGGCGATGGTGCTGAAGGGCAGCCCGGCCAGGAAGCCACCCACTGTCAGGGAGGAAGGAAGAGTCTGAGCCCTTGTGAGGGGAGAGCAGGTGGGCTGGCTCTGCCTCCTGCAAGGCAGAGAGGGAGCAAGGCGGATGCTCTAGGAAGTACCACTTACCATTGGCCATTAATCCTACAATGGCATGGGAGGTGCCACACAAGTTGGAAGGGGCACTTTCGTTGGCTATGACTCCAAACAAGGCAATGGGACCATAAGAGGAGAAACCAAACACAGCACCTAGTAGCAGGATCCAGATCTGTAAGGGCAGGCCAGAGTGGCTTAGAGTCAGAAAGCCCGCTCCACACCTGCCTGCCTCTGCAGCCCTGAGCCAGCCCAAGGGTAGGCAGGCAGGGAGGGGAGCTATGGGAGCCATTCCCCCTTCAGATGCTATTTGGGAATTTATACAAGTTGCATTGGCTAGGGGCAAGGTAGGGGGTGAGGATAAAGATGTGAAAAACAGGGAAAAAACAGATTATCTATAAGGCACCTCATGTTCTGTAAAGCCTGTAAGCTCAGCAAGAGGGTGGAGAGCCGGAGTCCAGAAAGCATCTTCCTAGAGGAGCAGAGAGAAGAGAAGAAAAGCAGGCCCACAGTGGAGGAGAGGAACTGAAATACAAAGAAGAGCTGAGGTGCAAACAGAACTGAAAATGGAAATCAGGCAGGAAGAGGGAGATGGTGACAGCCACTGGCCCTGCTGTCCTTGTACTATGCTGTGGCCCAAGCAATCTGTGTTTACCTTGGGGGAGTCACTGGTCACTGTTACCCGGAACAGGTACATGGATGCAGTCATGCTAGCCATCATGGACAGCAGGAGGCCATGACGAGGGTTCCCATAGACAGACGGCCCCGCCTGCACGTGGAGGCCACGGGTCAGGTGCCCACTCTGGACTCTGGCACAGGAGGGCCTCTGCTGCCAGATCTTTAGCAATCCCATTACAGTCCTTGGCTCCAGATAGCTCTAGTTGGCCCTGAGAGATACTCACGTCCTAAGGCCAAATTCCACACCTCCCTCCCCCTTGCACAGGCCTGAGACACGTGCTGGGGAGCCACAGCCAGGCTACCACCAGCCCCAGTTTTCCTGGAGCAGTGGCGAACTCTAGCTAGGCTGAGAGAAGTCCTCCTTGAGCTCTGTTAGAACTCTCTCCAACAGCCTTATCTCCACATCCTCAGAGAAGATAACAGTAGTCTGGAATCATTCCCACCTCACCCAACCTAAACCTGCACATGCCACCAGGCCGTGTCCTATGTCTGCCTCAGCCACCCTGGAAGACCCAAAGGGACTCTCCTTCCTCTCCTGCCTGCTCACCTTTGCCATGGCCCGGTCTGACAAGTAGCCAGCTGCAATGCTGCCCACAAGACCCCCAACTTCCAGGGCACTCATGTAGGAGCTACCTGCAGTAGGGAGTTGTGGGAAAGAAGGTGTCACACGTAACTGCTTAAAGCCCATGGAGTTACAGAGACCCCAAGGGTGACCAGCCATAGTACTTGAGGAGTGCCCAGTCTAAGGGAAAAATAAACAGGACAAAGGGAACAAAGACCTGACTTCTCATCTCCTGCTTTGGTTCCTGCTTTTACGCCCTGGGAGTCCTCTTACCCACAAGGGCGGACTGTCCCCGCTCCTGGATAAGGAAGAACTGGCCCCAATCTGTGCAGCAAGTCTTCACTCCAAACACCACAAGGTAGCCGACAGAGAGCACCCACAGGTAGGGGCACAGCAGCAGCTCCTGCAGGGTACTGTCCTCTTCTGAGGAACCTGCAAGCAGGACAAGAGCAGGCTTCAGGCTCTGCCCTTGCCACCCTGCCCCGTACCACTCACAAACCAGCCACAGGGACAGGGTCCATGGGCGTAGCCAGGTACAGTTGAAGTGTACCCCTTATGCCCCTCGTGCAAGTCTCAGTAAAGGAGAAACAGAACTAGGGCAAATGGAGAAAGGCACCCCAACCACACAGGATGTGCTCTAGAACAGGAAGTCTATTTCAAGGCAGGACAGAATACAACATGGGTCAGAGCACCCATTAGTCTGTCTCCGGATGCAATTTTATTTATTCCCCATGCACCTTCCATGGCTGCCCCTTACTTCCTCTGGCTAGCATAGGGCACAGTGTAAGTCTAGTCCTCAACAACATCCCAACAAAAATCAATGAGGAACGAGGTGCCCTGGTGGCTAGCTTGGCTGGCAGCTCACCCTTCTTGCTCTTGGAGGAAGTAGGGTCCAGGTTGCGTAGTCCAACGTCGGCAGGTTCATTGTGGATGAGAAGAAGACAGAGGAAGGAGACTGCCACACACAGTGCCCCAGACAGGGCCAGTGTGCTGCGCCAGCTGTAGCTCTGGGCAAGGATGGTGGCCAGGATTGGGCCCAGCCCTCCAGCCAGGTTCATGCTGGTTGACAGGATGGCCCACCAGGTGCCAAACTGAGCCGGCTCAAACCACTGTGAGGCAGAGGGGGAGAGAGTGGGTGCCAGGTCACCAGCCCGTGTCGAGGGCTGCGTTTATATTGGGGAGATTGGGAAGCTCACATTACAGGGATGAGACTGCTTCTACTTGGCTGAGCCAGTTCCCTCATCTGCTACCTGATCCCACCTCCTAAAATATCTTGACAAGCAATAGGAGTTGGCTGGGAACTCCTGAGGAACCAGCTGTGGGGGTCAGAAAGGGTGTTCCCACATGCACGCTAGGTACCTCCTATGCCAGTGATGGCAAGCCTAGGGCACGCGTGCCACAGCAGGCTGTTTACATCACTGAAAGCTCTAAACAGTCTGCCATCGCCTCTCTGTGCCAACCCAGCAGGCCTGCTGGAAGCACTCACCTTCCGTAGGATCTTCCCACAAGGGGGCCAGCCCAGCCCCTGTGCCAGGCCATTAAGGAACCAAAGAGCAGCAAAGACAGGTACTGTGGAGCTCCAGGAAAAGAATACATTGACCAGGCCAACCAGGAGCAGCCCGGAGGAGAAGAGCCAGCGGGCGCTTATCTGGTCGGACAGCACCCCGCTCACAAACTTGCTGATGGCGTAGGCTGCTGACTGGCTGCTGGTGATGAGTCCTGAGGGGAGCAGGGAGCAGGACACCTGGGGGGTTAGGGGCAGGGCAGAGGCACAGGAGGGGTGGAGGAAGGCATGGGGTCAGGTGTGTGGAGCTGCCCGGCAGGGTACGACAGGTTGCTTTCTCGAGAAACAAGAGCCTCAGCTGCAGTTGGAGCCGCTGCTCCTTCCCGCCCCACTGGCCGCACTAGCTCTGGGCTGACTTCAGATTTCTCCCCTGCCAGAGTCCAGCTGCAGCTTCCCTCTATGGCAGCTGCATGCACCTGAGCACCTGAGCTCCCCCTCACCCTGGATACCAGTCCAAGGCATCGGGAAGTTCTGTGGCCCACCTTTGAGCATGGGCAGAGGGTATGGATGGGCTTCAGGATTGGAGGGGATCTTGTTCCTCCTGAAGGGCAGCATGCCAGGCCACACAGAACCACTCACTTGCCAGTACTCCCCGAGTCAGCAGCCAGCACTGCCCTGTAGCCTCAGCATGCACCCACCGTGGAGACACCTTGCCCACAGCCCCCAAAACACCATAAACACTGCCTGTGCAGGCTGAGATCCACGGCAGACGAGCACCCTCCTCAGTCCTTGGCCCACGCCGGTGGGTGCACACTGACTGCCCAGCTCTGCTGCGCAGACCCTCCATGCACATGGCATGCCCATGCACACTGCAGTGCCACGCTTAGTGTGGCCTGTGCATTCTGGGCCCCAGGATCCGCCACCCTGCCCTTCAGGGCTCACCCAAATCATCCTTGTCCAAGGAGATCTCCTCCACCAATGCTGGCATGACAAAGGAGAAGGTCTTGCGGTTGAAGTAGTACAGGCTGTAGCCGCCAAACATGGCTGAGAAGATCACAGTGCGGTAATAGCCGTAGCCCGCCATGGTAGAAGAGTAGGTCCGGCTAGGCAGGACGCACAGCCTCTGCCCAGGCTCCTGCTTTCCTGGCCTCTCAGTGCTCAAATCTGCTGAATTGCTTTTTTCCGCTCCCTCCTCCACTCAGCCTCCAGGCTCCCTTTATAGCTGCCTTCTGGACAATTATTAAGCCTGGGGCTGCTCCCAGGGAACCCAGTGTCCTGAGGGAGACAAGAAAACAGATTACTGACAGCCAAACTGCAGGGGTGGGGGTACTCCCAGATGAGGCAGGCCAGCCTGGTCAGCACCCCATGTACCCAGAATTTCTGCCTTTCCCTCCTTTCACATTGCCTGCCTGGGAAACAAGCTGTGATTAAAAGCTCAACCTAATTAATAATTACTTTTATTTGCATGAGCCCAGGGGAGACGGGGGTGGGGTGAACCGAGCTGTCCTCTTTATGCAGCCCTGCTCCCTCAGTTGCCAAAGTTCCTTCAAACAGGGAAGGTCTAGAGGGTTTCCTGGTTGCCAGGCCCTGCAATAAGCACCAAATCCAACTCCACACACCTCTGTCCCTCTTGCAGTCAGACATGGTACCCCAGCAAGCACATCTCCAGAGCTGACCTCACCCAATGGCTGGCACATAACGGGGCTGGTATGGGAGTGCTGCCTCATCCTTGGGGGTACACCCCACCCCTTTCAGAATGGTAACCTAAATATGTAGAAATGAATTTTTTTATTAGACGCACCTATAATAAATGTGAAAGCCGGGCGTGCTGGCGCACGCCTATAATCCCAGCACTTGGGAGGCTGAAGCAGGAGGATCAATGTGAGTTCTAGACCAGCCTGGGCTACAAAAGGGAGCTCAAGGGCAGCCTGAACTGCATAGCAAGACCCTGTCTCAAAGAGACACACACACACACACAAAATAAGTTACAAATTAAGCACAGTAAGAAATTTACAATTATAAAATACAATATACTTCAAATTTATAAATTATTTCTGAAATTTTCCAATTCATATTTTACCACTTCACTTGACCTCAGTAAGTTGCATCGAACCGTGAGTAAGAGGGGCACAATGAAAAGCCCCCCTCGATCGCCAGTGTCACGAGGAAAGCTCCACGCGGGGCTGAGGTCTTGATAGGGCACCTCAGAGCTGCCTCCAGGTCCCAATTACCCGGCAAGATGTCAGAGCGGGCTCCCGTCTGCAGGGGCCCGTGGTGGCCGAGCGCGGGGGTCAGCGCGCCGGCCTTTCCGCTCGGCCGGGCGGCAACTGGAGCAGAAAGCGCGGGCGGCCGGGCTGGCGCACGTAGGCGCCCTGGCAGGAGAGCCCGCGGCGAGGACGCGGAGGGCAGCTGGCCAGCGCGTGTCCTCAGGACACCCAGGACACCCGACTCCGGGGCGGGGACCGCAGGTCTGCGCCGATTAAAGGGGTGTCGGCGCCTCGGCGTCCCCCAGGCCGAGGAACGGCCCCCAGCCCGGAAGGGGCAGAGGCAGAAACAGTCCGGGCTTCTACCGGAAGTTAGGTTTCCCCGACAGCGTAGCCACCGCACCTGTGACGCCCAGCCCGGCTCTCCCTGGACGCCCAGCCACCCCTCACCTCCCTTACCTGGGCGGAGGGAAACCCAACTACGACAGGGCGGGGCCAGGCCAGTTGGCGCTGCGCGTGCGCAGGAAATGGGCGGGGCCTCCGCCTGGACCTCCCACTGCCCGGAGGCGGTCCTTCCTCTGGGAACGCGCTGTTAGTTCTGCAGGTCGCGCTGCTCCTAGCGGGCGGGCAGCGCCTCCTAGGGGTTGAGTAACGTAGGTTCACTTTTCTTTTGGTAATATGTTCTTGCTATGTAGTTCAGGTTGGCCTTGAATTCACACTGTGTGGCCCAGGGTACCACGAATTTGCAGAGATCCTCCTGCTTCAGCCTCTCGAGTAGTGGAATTAGGAGCATGCACCATCATGCCCTGCTAGGACCACTTCTTAACCGACTGCATTCAACAAATCAGTTTCTAGTGAATGCTTCCCTCTACCAAATACACAGGGAATAAGTAAGACCATAGTGACATTGTTCTCAAGTTGCTCACAGCCTGGGAAAAGTCCTGTAGGAGTGCAGTATTTCTTATACAAAATGAATGCGGTGCTCAGCACAATCTGAAATGTTAACCTGTAGTCAGACTGTTCTTGGCAGAGATAATAAATGCATAGTCTTTATCTATTTATTTATTTTATCTGAATGGGGAACTGAATTCAGGACCTCATGCTTTCAGGACCTCATGCTTGCCAGGCTGGCACTGTGCTGCTGAGCTATAGCCTCAGTGCCCATAGTGTTTTTTTTTTTCTGTTGTTTCTCGGAACTGGGGATCAAACTCAGGACCTTGCACTTGCCCATAGTGTTTAAAGGACAGGCCCTCAGTAAACTTCAAATCATGAACCCCCTATGTAGTTGTTTTTCTCCATCTCATTCTGGGGATCAAACGTGGGTGCTCTACAGCTGAGCTACATCCCCAGCCGCTCTGTTTTTCATTTTGAGGCAGGGTTTTAAGTTGCCTAGATTAGTCTGGAACTTGTGATCCTCCTCTCTCAGCCTCCTGAATAGCTTGGTTTGTAGCCATAGGCCACTATGTCTGACTTCTGAATCCACTTTGATCTGTGAGCCTGTTTTTATTTTTATCAATCTCATAGTTTGTTGTAAGAATTTAACAGATGACATAAAGGGGAGCTCAGAAAATTTATGTTAGGAGTGCTTCACAACATGGCTTCCATCTGTTACATCAAACTCCAGACAGATCTCTAAAATAAAAGAATTTCTTGTCCTATTACACGTTAGCCAGAAAAAGACACCCTGAAACCAGTTCCTGCAGTCACCACAGCAAAACGAAGTAGCACCTGGGAAAATATCTAAAAAGCCAGGGTAATTTTTTTTTTTTTTTCCCCTGCAAAGCTTTATTCCAGGGGGCTCAGTCCTTGGCAGCTGCCTTCCTCATGGCGGCCAGCACCTTGCTCAGCTCCTTTCCTCTGGGCGCCGATGTGCGTCCCCACCCTTTTGTTGATGAACTTGAGGGCGTGTTTGACCTTGGAGACCTTGAACAGCTCCATGGCGCGCTGTTCACAGCGGGCGAAGCTGCGCACCTCCCGGATCATGTCCCGCATGAACTTGGTGTTTGGTGAGGCGCCCGCAGCGGCAGCTGTGCCTGTTTGTGCACATTGTTAGTCACCTTGTGACCTTTGTTCAGGCCCATGGCCGTAGATTAGCAGAGGGCCATCGCCACTGTTCTAAATGGTTGCTGTAGTGGAAGCAAGCCAGAGTTATTTATTGATTGATTGATTGATTGAATGATTGCTTGATTGCCGGCTCAGCCTGCCCCAGGAGTGAGGCTGGCACAGCATGTGATGCAGGGGATCAAACCGCAGTCCTTAGGGTGCTTTACACCACTGAGCCATCTCGCCGGCCCCAGAGTTATTTAAAATGAAAATTTGGTGGGTTTTTGTTTGTTTTGACAGGCTCAGCCTGCCCTGAGGGCGGGTTGGGCAAGCCACGGGGTGTCTGGGATTGAACCCTGGTCCCCTGCAGCTGTCTAAGTTTGCCTAAGCAGGTGATTTAGGCCACTGAGCTATCTCACTGGCCCTAAAATGAAAATTTGGGAAAAAAAGAAAAAAGAAAATTTGGAACAAGAAACCACAAATATACCAGGCATGGTGGCGCATATCTGTAATCTCAGCATTCCAGGGGCTGAGGCAGGAGGATCACTGGAGTTTAAGGTCAGCTTGGGCTACACAGTGAAACCCTGTATTATTGGGGGGAGGGGGGGGAAGCGTAAATTGTTTGCATTGGACCTACATTGGCTATAGATAAGACACATGAACAACTCCCAACAGGCAAAGTTTGAGGGGATAAAAGGACAACCTACAAGAAATACTGGTTACTTTGGGATGGGGTGGGTTGAAAGCAGAATTTGATGGCGTGGTGATGGTGGGGCTCTGGGAGATCCCGGTTAAGGTTTCCAAGTGTATTCAGGAATGTGGGGTTAGAGGACTGGGGAGATAGCTCCGTGGCACAAGTGCCTGCCTGGCAAGTGCAAGGTCTGTGAGTTTGAACCCCTGGGGGGGGGGGGAATGTGGGGCCGTTTTGTTGTTTTGGCCTGAAGCTGTTAGCTGATTAACTTCTTTTTATCTCTCTCCTCCCCCAGCCTCTTGACTTTGTAGCGAAATTTAGGGTGCCTCAGAATTTTCCCATATCAGACTGGTCCCACGGAAGAATGACTGAGAGGATGTTAAGTGCTCTGTAATTGACAGCAAAGATTTAGACTCTAGAAGCTGGTCCTGGAAGCCAGGAGGCAGAGATGAAATCAAACTTGGCTAATCTCCCTGGATACAGAGGAAAAATACTGTGGGCCTTTAACCTGTTGCTTATTAAAAGTGTGATTTGAGGCAGGCTGGCGGCATATCCCTGTAATCCTAGCACTCTGGAAGGCTGAGGCAGGAGGATCAAAAAGTCAAATTCAGGGCTGAGGAGATAGCTCAGCAGGCTTGAGTGCCTGCCTGCCAAGGTCCTGTGTTTGATCTCTGATTTAAAAAAAAAAAAAAAGTCAAATCCACTCCTGAGCAATTTAGCCAGGCTCTGTCTCAAAATTTAAAAAAGGAAAAGAGCCGGAGCTGGATCTTGAAGCAAAAAATGTTCAATCTCTAGTACTGATACAGTGTAAAAACTGATCTCGGGGGGATGACCTCCAAAATGATATAGGGAACCTCCAAATAATATAGGGGAAAAATGATCTCCCAACCTGTAAAGTATCTGGGAGGAGCTCAAGTTCTCTAAAACCACAGAATGAATTTTAGGCACAAATGGAGGTTATGAGCAGAATATACTTATTAGGGGAAAGAAAGCTCCTGTCTGAGAGAGGGACAGGAGGGGGCCCCAAGTGGGT
This sequence comes from Capromys pilorides, assembly GCA_004027915.1. NCBI lineage: Eukaryota > Metazoa > Chordata > Mammalia > Rodentia > Capromyidae > Capromys > Capromys pilorides. The sequence continues at coordinate 9,151 of PVKN010040195.1, forward strand.
GGTCCCCAGGAAGCTGTCTCTTCCAGGGACTTTTATAGTGTAAAACCATCCGGAGGCAGTTCTAAGGTGAAAATCATGAAAACTCACTTAGGTGGGGCTGAGCAGGGACAAAGCTATGGTCAGTCAATGAGATTATAAGAACCATTGCTTAGGTAAAATTGATTAAATCCAATATGGAACGGGGAAGCAAGTTATATAGCAAGCGGGCTTGAATAAGGAACAGGGTCGCTTCCTGTTGGGGGTTGGGTTAGTGCCTCATTTAGGCTCTTTTAAGGTGACTGATACCTATTTAGGATGTCAATCCCGGATGTACAATCCTAGGGAAGTATGTGGCTACATTTGTTTTCTCTTTTGTCTTGAGGTCTGGCCCACAGCAGGGGTCTGTCTCTCTTACCAAGTGGTAAAGTCGTCTTGTCTTCCATATTGTCTCCTTGAGGGCCTAGCCCTGTCTGACTGCCTATAATATTTCTATCTAATTCATCTGCCTACAACAGTGCCACAAAGAATTTTAAAATTTACTTTTTAAGAGCTTAGGTCAGGGCCAGCAAGATAGCTCAGCAGCCTAAAAGCACCTGCTTAGGCAAGTTTAGGCAACTACGGGGACCGCGGCTGGATCTTCAGCATCACATGCTGTGCTAGCCCCGCCCCCAGGGCAGGCTGAGCTGGCCGTAACTTAAATAAAAATAAATACAGTTTAAAAAAAATAAAAAAGAGCTTAGGTCAGTCACTTGGCAGAAAGCCCCTCAGCATGGATTTGTTTGATTGTTTTTGCAATAGAGATAATGCTATGGGAGGTGAGGGGAGGGGGAAAAGAAAGAATTGAGATGTATTCTGTGCCCATGCCAATTCCCATTATAGGGAATGTAATCTTTGTGCACAGTCAACATGTACTAATGAAAATTTAAAATTAAAAAATTAATCTACAGGTCCCTAATAAAATGTATATAAAAATTTTTTTGGGGGCCGGCGAGATGGTTCAGTGGTCTAAAGCACCTGCTTAGGAGGGCTCAGGCAACTGCGGGGACTGCAGTTCGATCCCCAGCACCACATGCTGAGCCAGCGCCACCACCAGGGCAGGCTGAGCCAGCCACAAAATGAATAAATAAAGAAACAAACAAACACAACAAGCAAACAAATAAATAAATAAATAAAAATTAAAAAAAAAAAACTTTTAAAAAGTCATGTTAGCTAGGTGTGATGGTGCATGCCTGTAATCTTAGCACTTGGGAGGCTGAGGCAGGAGGATCAATGTGAGTTCTAGACCAGCCTGGGCTACAAAAGTGAGCTCCAGGCCAGCCTGAACTGCATAGCGAGACCCTGTCTCAAAGAGACAAAAAGACAAAAAAATAAAAACATCGTGCTAAGAGCCTGCGATTGTGGCACATGCCTATATTCCTAGCTCTTCAGAGGCTGGGGCAGGAGGATCAGCATGTGCTCCACCCAGGCCAGCCTGGGATACATAATGAGATCTTGTCTCAAGAAAACAAAAACTGAGGCGCTGGGGGATAGCTCAGTAGAATAAGCATTTGCCTGGCAAGCACAAGGGCTTGAGTTCAGTTCCTGGCTCTGCAAAAAAAAAAAAAAAAAAAAAAAAAAAAATTCTGT
>PVKN010040196.1:0-10758 GCA_004027915.1 Capromys pilorides
TTACATTGCATGCATATATACTTATGATTGTTATCTCTTCCACTTGCAGCTTTCCCCTAAGAAGTATATAATGACCTTATATATCTTATTTATCATGCTTGCTTTGAAGTTCAAATTTTTGGCAGCCAGAATATCTACCCTTGCTTGTTTTCTGGGTTCCTGTCTCATGAAATATTGTTTCTGATCCTTTAACTTTGAGCCTATCAATTTGTTTTTGTGTTAATTATGTTTCTTATATTCATTATATTGTTTGATTTTGTTACTTGATTCACTCTGCCATTCGCTTCTTTTGATTGGTGTGTCGAGGCCATTTACACTGATGGTTTTAACTGATATGTGTTAGCTTATCTTTGCCATGTTATTTTCCTGTCCTAGGTTTCCTGCTTTTCCCCTCTTTTTCATTGCTTGCTCTACTTGGAGGTTTCTTACTGTTATGGTTTGTGTCTAGTTGCCCCCCTAAAGCCTTATATAGTCATGAGGCAACTTCTGGAGTTTGCGATTCATTCTTTTTGTGTGTGCGTAGTGGTGTGGGGTGGTGTGGGGTGGTGTGGGGGTGGGGGTGGACTGAGGATTGAACTCAGACCCTCGCGCTTGCCAGGCAAGCAATTCTACTGAGCTATTTCTCTGGCCCTGTGATACATTCATGATTCAGTGCTGGACTTATGGATGTGAATACTATACCCAGACTGGGGTAAAATATATAGGAGACAGATTTGCTCTCTGTTGCCATTGTTGCTGCTACTCCTCCTATTTGCACTTGTTGTTTTCCACTGCCATCACTGCCATGAATTGTTGCCCTCTACCATGTGCCAGTCTGCTTTGGAGCCAACTGAGTGTGGACTAAAACCTCCACAAACTGTGAGCTAAATAAATCTTTCCATCCTTCATTTTGGATGTCAGGTATTTTCTCCCAGCATTGAGAGAAAAATAATTGAGAAACTTTCTGTTGTTCTTGAAGTTGTGGTCATTTTTGTCTCTTTCCGGAATATCTGTCAGTACTTGGTAGAATTGGTTTGATGGTCATGAATTTCTTCAGTTGTTCTTTGTCATGGAAGTATCTTATTTCTCCACTAAATTTGATAGTTTTGCAGGACACATCAATCTCATTGAAAGTTGCTTTCCTTTAGGATCTGAAATGCTTCACCCCAAACTCTTGACTTGATGGTTTCTGTTGAGAAAATTGCCGTGTTTCTGATGAGCTTTTCATTTTATATGGTCTATTTCTTTTCTCTAACAGCTTTTAATATTCTGTTCTTTTCCTGGTTTTTGGGACCTTCATTATTGTCTTAGTTACTCTTCTCTCGTTGCTGGGGCAAATACTGAGACACTCAAAATGAAGGAAGGAAAGGTTGATTTAGCTTAAAGTTACTGGAGGTTTCAGTCCATACTCGGCTGGATCCAAGGCAGAGAGGCACAATGTAGAGGCCAGCAGTTCATGGCAGTGGAACAGCAACAAAATGGTGACAGAGCCAACTGACCAACCAGGGCAGCAGAGAGCAACAGTAAGAGTCTGTGTCTCTGTCTTATATTACATTCAGGCTCTCTGCCTCAGCCTATCTGCCTAAGGCCTTACCAATGATCCCAGAAGTACTCAGACCTATAATCCCATCAGTACTAAAACACATAATCCCAGCAGATCATGAGTCAAGTCTCAAACTCTAGAAGTCCCTGCCCCATGATTGCATGAGTCTTTGGGAGTACAAATAGACATAAACCATAACATTCCACCCCTGGGCCCCCAAAGTCTCATGCACATCCCTTTATGCAAAAGATATTTTAGTCAATCTCGAAGAGTTGCCAAAGTCCCAAAAGTTTCAGCAGTGCTGAAAAGCCCAAGTCCCAAGTCTCCTCTAAGATCCTAGGCAAACTCTCAACTGTGAGCCCCTGTACAATAGAAAAGTTAAACATATCCAACATTCAAAGGCATAAGATAAACATTACCATTCTAAAAGTTGCAAACAACAGGGTAATATAAAACACTGGGACCAACATAATTCCAAAATCCAGCAGGACAAACATTAAATCCCATAGTTCCAACTGGAGCATCCAAAACAGTCTGCATTGAGTTGTGAGCTACATGATGTTCTACCCCTATGGCACTCTTGGTGATAGTTCCTATGGCTTTTCTCTTAGACTGGCTTTGGTCCCTCTTTGCAGTTTCCCTTAGATGCTACGTTCCTGGCTTTTCCAAACTTCTGGGGTTTCCACTGAATAGGCTTCTCACTCTCTGCTTCACACACTGCCCTCTCAGGGGCACACTGCCTGGCCTCCCAAGCTTTCTTCTGAAATTGAGGTGGAAGCCTTCTTAACCTAACAACTTGCATTCTAAATGCACCTAAAACCAATGCCACGTGGATGATGCCAAGGTCTGCTGCCAACCGGAGCAGTAGCCAGGCTTCCTTCTCTCTTGGTTGTAGGGGTGGAGTGTCTGGATTGATGAACAGTCTGACCTTGATTTTGAGGAGCAAACTCTCCATGCCGGTGCCATTTTGGAACCTGGTTTGGCCGCTGCCGTCATTCTGATATTTGGGTCTCTGTGGCTTTCTTCTCAAGGCAAAGCTTCTCTCCTTTGCAATTCTGGGGCTGCAAAGGGTGGAGAGCTGTCGCCTCTTGTGATGACCTGAGGCCATCATTTTGATTCTCTGGTTCCCAGCAATGGAGATCCTTTCAGCTCTATCTTTGCAGTCCACAGCTCTCCTGGTGTTTCCTTCCTTGCCAAACTCACAATATTTTAAATCGTCCTGCTTGGCTCTTTGCTCTTGATTTTCAACATAAATCTGGCTAAAAGCTGCCAATAACAACTATGCCACCTCCCCAGTAGTTTGCTGCTTTGTTAATCAGTCCACTATGCTTAGTCTGTCTTAGACAAAGTCTCTGGGCACAAGCAAAATTCTGACAGACTTTCAGCCAACCCATAGCACAAATCATCTGGAGTCCAATAACCAGTGCTGTCCTTTTTCCCAGCAGAAACCTCCTCAACCTGGTCTTTACAGTCAGGCTTTTGGTCAGTTTTCTGGTCTAAGTTCTGGCCAGAATCTCCCCTACAGAATAGCCGAAGCTTTTCCAGTTCTTCACAAGTAGAGGACCTCTTCAAACCTTTCCTATCTCTTCCCATAAGCCATTCCCAAAAACTTGTAATCCATACAGTCAGGTTAGTCAAAGCAACAACCCCATTTCTCTGGTACCAAATTCTGTCTTAGTTACTCTTCTCTCATTGCTGGGGCAAATACTGGACACCCAAAATGAAGAAAGGAAAGGTTCATTTAGCTCACAGTTACTGGAGGTTTTAAGTCCATACTCGGTTGGATCCAAGGCAGAGAGGTACAGTGCAGAGACCAGCAGTTCATGGCAGTAGAACAGCGACAAAATGGTAACACTTCAACTGACCAACCGGGGCAGCAGAGAACAATAACAAGATTCTGTCTCTCTGTCTCTCTTTATACTACATTCAGGCTCTCTGCCTAAGCCTATCTGCCTTAGGCAGCACCCATAATCCCAGAAGTGCTCAGACCTATAATCCCATCAGTACTAAGACACATAATCCCAGTGGATCATGAGTCAAGTCTCAGACTCTAGAAGTCCCTGCCCCATGATTGCATGAGGCTTTGGGGAGACAAGTAGACATAAACCATAACAGTTATTATTCATTGTAATTCTTTCCCATATTCTTTCAGTGTACCATCATTTTTCTATTCACTTCTATTTTTTAATCTATCTGTTCTCTAGATGTGCTGAGCAATTTTTTCATGATTGTTATTTCTTTTTGAACTGAGAGATTATTTCTGATATGATTTCTTCTGTTGCCTGATAAGAGTTGCTTCTTTAGTTCAGTTGTTATCATTTCAGAAATTTCAGGTATGTAACTTCTAAATTCTTCCATGTCCTTGTCTCCTGGACTTGTTCTGGATGGGCTAGAGGTCTGAGATTGTGTTTTGCTTCTTTGTTTGTTTTGATAGTTTTCAAGCTCCTAAAGTTTACTTTGTCTGAATATGGAAGGTATGTGGGTGGGGGCCACATCAGCAAGGCTCCTGTGACCATAGAGGGGGCATGGTAGGCTCACTAAAGCTCCTGCTGTCTGTGACTCAGCATGGTTTCCACAGCTCAACAAGTTTCCCATGATGATTGAGGGTGGGTTGCAGTTCTCTTCAAGGCTCCTGTGATAGTGGGGGGGTGAGGGGTCAACTTAGGGCACACCAAGGTTCCTTAGATGGTGGGGAGATGGGTCACAGCAGAGAGGCTCCCTTGGTAGTGGGAGGGTGGGGTAGGGCAGGGCTCACCAAGGCCCCTTAGCTATCTGGGGCTCAGCCTACCTTCTGTGATGGCGGGGGTGGCACAGCTCAACAAGTCTCTTACCACCCATTATTTTGAATGTATGTGTTTATTTACTTCCACAAATTGCTGCTACTATAACAGTGAATGAGAAACCATGACCAGCTTACCCTCCCACCCTGTATTTTTGTAAAGATCTAGAATCTTTCAAGATACTACAAGGTAGTCCATGATTAAGGATTTGGTAGTTAGCTAATAAGAAAGGTAGGAACAGTCACTATATATTAGTATTTAATCTAGTGTTTCTGAAATTCATTTGAACTTGGAAATAGCCACTATATCTGCTTTATAACTTTTTCCTTTGTCCTATTCTTTTTAGCATAATTTAGTAGAACAAATTTCAGAAATGGTCACTGAAGGTTACATTATGCATACGTATAGGCACATGTACTGCAGTATGAGTAATTGCAATTTAAAACAAATGGATAGAAGAGAAAGATGGAGAACTTACACATCTCAACTTTAAAACTTACTTCAAAGTAAGAGTAACCAATATGTATGGGCATTAGCATAGGAAGCACATAGATTAGTGGAGCGGAAGCAAAATAAATCTTTACAATTTTGATCTGTGTGTGTGTATGTGCACACACGAACATGCTGGGAATTGAATCCAAGGTTTTATGCATAGTGGGAGAGTGCTGTACCACTGTGCTTATCTATCCTTTATATTTTTTCCTCCCAGTATTGGAGTTTAAATGGATGGTCTTTACACTGAGCTTCGTTCTGAACACTGTTAATTTTTAAACACATTGAACAGCACTAGCCTTCTTTTTTCTTAACATTAAAATTACAATATTTGTTTATTTCTTTATTTATTGTGTTTTAAAAGTTTTATTGGTGCATGTTACATATACATAATGGTCACATTCATCATAGGAAATTTGTGCCTGTACATAGTATATCTTTTTTTTTTTTGCAGGACTGGGGTTCAAACTCAAGAGTTTGCACTTGCCAGGCAGGCACTTGTGCCACAGAGCTATCTCTGCAGCTCCTGTACATGGTATATCTTGCTGCTTCTATTTTTTTGTATTCTTTTCCCCTGCAACTCCTCTTCCCCTCCTTCTTTACAAAAGTTTTGTTTCCATTTTATCTTTTTAGTTTTGTGTCCCTTTTTAATTTTTGAGACAGTCTTGCTAAGTTGCAAAACTTCCTTGGCTGGAATGAAACTTGTGATTCTCCCTCCCCAGCTTCCTAAGTACCTGGAAAGAGACTGTACAATACCAACTCCATTGAATTTTGAAAGGGCTGCTAAGATAAGTAAATTCAGAAGGAATCTTTTTAACAAATGGTGCCAAAATAATTGAATGTCCCCATGCAAAAAAGTTCCTTGCAAAATCTAAGCACACATAAAAATTAACTCAAATTATGATCCTAAAAAATGATGGTTAAAACTATAAAGCTAGTAAAGGAAAGCATAGACAGACTTTCTGACTTTGGATGAGGGAATTGTTAGACATAACAGTTAAAACATAATTGGTAAGAGAGGGGATGGGGATGTAGCTCAGTGGCATAAGTGTCTGCCTGGCAAGCACAAGGTCCTCAGTTCAACACCTAGTCTCACCACAAACAAAAAACAAATGACATGGGGTAAGAGAAAAAAAAAAATCATAAGTTTGACTTCATTCAAGTTAAAACTTCAGTCTACCAAAGACATTACCTAGAACTGAAAAAGATAGTCTATAGACAATATAAACACCTATGGAAATTATTGTAAGTTGTATAGGACAAAAGACATATCCAGAGCTTACAAAGAATATAACTTCTGTAACTCAGTTCAAAAGAAATAGCTCCATTGAAATGAGAGCAAAAGGGACTAACTAGATGTTTCATCAGAAAGACCTAAAAATGACTAATAAGCACTAATAAATCAGTATTGTCAGTCAAAAAATACACATTAAATACATGAGATGTATTTGCATCCATTAGGGTAATTGTAAACAAAAAGCATATAATACGTAGTGTGTAGAATGTGGAGAAATAGGTACTCTTATACATTAACAATAGAATGTAAAAGATAATCACAAAGTAAATCCTGAGTGAATTTGACTGACCTTGGGAGATATGAAAGTTATTACTTTAAAATTTAAACCAATTTCCCATATACTTTATAATCATATATCTACAGAGAAACACAATTTATAGGATGTGCATCAATACAGGAGTTTAAAGGAGCAGACTCAAGCAATTGTAGAGACTTTGTGAATCTGATGGGGGCAGTTAGTTGCCTACAGACTGCATGCAACTTTCTTGCCATTTGAGTGCAAAGGCAGTCTTCTGGAAAAGCAGGGAGAGTTGATATTATAGACAGAATCTGAAGGCAGTCTATTTGGAAATGTCCTTTTACACAAAAGGCCAGCCTTTTGTTTTATTTGGGCATTCATCTGATTGGATGAACTCTACTCGTGCAATTGATGACGCATTGTTTTAGTGAATGTTTACATTAGTATTGATCTCATCCAAAGCACTCCTGTAGGAACATCCAGAATGTTTGACCACATATTGGGCATGGTGATCCAGCTAAGTTGACATGTGAAATTAATTATCACACCATAAAACCCAATAATTACTTCTTCAAATCTGCGAAAGAAAATGAAAATATATATTGACACAAAGACTTGTATGTAATACCATGATAGCATTCATAACGGACAAAAAAAAAAAAACAGTCAAAATGCCCATCAGTGGTTATGTCCATATTTTACAACACTGTTCAGCAAGGAAAAAAGAAATAATACTGATACATGCTCCAGCATAGATGAACTTCAAAAATAATGAGCTAAACAGTCTAGACTAAAAAGGCTAAAAATATTACATGATCCCATTTGTATAAAATGTCTAGTAAAGAGAAACTGATGGAAACAAAAAACATTCCTGGAATCTAGGAATAGGAGTGAGCTTGATTATATATATATATATATATATATATATATATATATATATATATATATATATATATGTTCAAGTATGTTTTGGGGGAGAGATGGAAATGTTCTAAACCTTGGTTGTAGTGATGATTATACACCTCAGGAGTTAGGCTAAAGCACTGAACTGTCTACATTCAATCGGTGAATTTTATGTTATGGCTTTTTAACTAAATACTGTAAAAAGATATACTAAAAATTGGACAGATCAAGTAGGAGTAGGATGTATGATGCAGTTTATAAAAGCTCTTAGGTCTTACTTGAGCTATATCACCAGTTTTGCTTTGAGCTCTCTGAGGAAATTGCTCACAAGAAGAGATCAAAATTTAATCAGCATTTTAGGAGAATAACCATAATAGCCATAATTCAAAGAAAAATGTATCCTTTTAGTCATGGTGCAATGCAAATACCTTTGTCCTTAATGTCATCCTTATAGTAAATAACTAAAGACTCTGTTCTCTAGACTTGTTTCTTAAGCTTCCCTTCAACATAGTATGTTGGCTTAATAGTCAGCCAGGTGAATAAAGGGAAAAACAGTAAAAAGACAAAGCCAGGAATGCTGCTTGTTTTAGTGACTTTTTCATTGCTGTCACAAAATACCTGACATCCACAAGTTAAAAGAAGAACAGTCTGTTTCAGGTCACAGTTTGTAGAGGTTTCATTCTATAGTCAGTAGGCTCCAAGCGAGTGAAGTTTGAGAGGGTAGAATAACAGGAGAAACAGCCCATGGTAGGGCAGGCAGGAGGCTAGAAAGGAGCAGCAGCAACAGCAGTGATATGCCTTCTTTTTTCACTTATCCTATCCAGTTTACTAACTATTGGTCAGTGTTACCTACACGCTGGGTGGAGTTTCCAATTATCTACACCTCAGAACTATGCTAAACAAATCAGTTGACTAATTAATTATTCACATATCCTTAATCCATATTTATACACCTTGGATCGAGCAACTCTAAAAAGCTTCCCCTGTGAGTGCATGAGGCGTTAGGGGACATCTAGATACAAGCCACAACATTGCTCTTTGGTAACATCATCCTAAGAGAGATTTTTACAGTAGGGATTGGTGGACTAAGTAGTTGTTAACCAATCCAGCTTTGGTAAAAATTGAATATTACTTAAATTTAACATTTATATCATGGTAAACACCTGGGGTGTAGTTATTCTCAGCTATAAGTTAGACATGGCATCATTTTTAATGGGATGGCTGTGGGTAGGCTGACATCCCCCAGGAATACTGAGAAGCTTAAGGAAGAAAATCATTAGAATATAATATGTACCACTCCATCTCCCAGCCCTTCCCACCTGAGATCTGTTCCCGAACCCATCTGCAGTCCGGTCTGGCCCACGTGCCAGCCGGGACCCACGGCCTGCCTCCATCTTCCAGCCCTTCCCACTTGAGCCTCATTCCTGAGCCCATCTGCTGTCCAGTCTGACCTGCACGCCTGCCGGCCTGTCTGCGCCTACCTCGTAAGGACCCTCAGCCTGCCTCTATCCTCAGACTCCTCAACTCTAGAGCTCCTCTTCCACCCACAGTCCAGACCCACAGGGCATCACAGCAGCCAGCAGCCTGAGCTGCAACTCGCAACCAGGCACCACTGGAGGGGAACAAGCTTGGTGGATCCAGACCAAACTCCCATAGGCGCTAAGAGCATAACTTCACCAAAGACAGAGATCACTGCCATACAAAATGATAATGACAAGGAGTAAGATGCAATCACAGGGCCCAAGCCCACCCAAATCAAATATAGGAGACAATACCATGGAAGAAAATGGGAATCATGCAGCCAAAACCTCTGAATCTGTGGTAGACAGACAACTACAAAAACATATAGAGCAACTCAGATCAGAGATAGCATCTGAAATAAAAAAAGAAATGCATGAATTAATAGAATCTGAAGTGGAAAAACAACTGCAGAAATGTGTGGAGCAAAGCAGAACAGAAATAACCCCTGAAGTAAAAAAAGACATGTCTAAATTAATAGCATCTAAAGTAGGGGAACAAATGCAGAAAGATAAAGAGGAGAGCAGAGCAAAAAAAATCTCTGAACTAAAGAGAGAAAGGATAACTATAATGAGAGACTTAAGAAATATTGAAGAAGACAAAAAATGAGAGGAGAATACAAAAATGATGGATTCCATGACTGAGCAATATAAGAAATAGATCGCATGAAACAGTGTCAAATAGATATACAAGAAAATAAAATCTTAATCACAAGCTGGCAAAACCGTATGAATGAAAGTGAAGATAGAATTTCAGATCTTGAAGACACACTCACAGCTAGTGAAAAGGCAAGAAAGGATCTCTTAAAAACAACCAGGATGCGGGAAAAAATAATTCAACATCTGCAAGATGATGCAAGAATGAACAATGTGAGATTAATAGGAATCAAAGAGAAAAAAGGAGTCAATACAAATGATATAAAAAGAATATGGGTGGAAGTAATAGCAGAAAACGTCCCAAATATGAGAAAGCTATCCAACGTTCAGGTAACTGAAGCATACAGAATGCCAAATAACATCAACCTGACTAAAAACACACCAAGACATATAATAATCAAGATCCCAGAAATCCAGCAGAAGAATAACATACTAAAAGCTGCTAGAGAAAAGAAACAGGTCACATTTAAAGGAAAACTCATCAGAATAATGGATGCAAATTAAAACAACACTTAAATTCCATCTCACCTCAGGAAGAATGGCTATCATAAAGAAATCAACCAACAACAAATGTTGGAGAGGCTGTGGGGAAAAACATACACTTCTCCACTGCTGGTGGGAATGCAGATTGGTGCAACCATTATGGAAAGCAGTGTGGAGGCTCCCTAAAAAGCTAGAACTGGAAATCCCATTCAATCCAGCTATCCCCCTACTGGCAATTTTCCCAGAAGAACTGAAAACATCATACCATAGCGATAGATGTGCACCTATGTTTATAGCAGCCCAGTTTGTAATAGCCAATCTTGGAAACAACCAAAATGCCCATCATTTGAAGAATGGTTGAAAAAGATGTGGTATTTTTATACAACAGAATATTACTCAGGTATAAAGAATGATAAACTGGAAGACTTCATGTGTAAATGGATGTATATTGAACATAAACTCATAAGTGAAATAAACCAGACCTACATGTGTAAATATCATATAGTCTCCCTAGTGTAAGAAATCTAAAGAAGAAATAAAAATGGAAAGGCATAACACAGCTGAATGGAAATCAACGTCTTATGGATTAAACAACGAAGTGACTGGAAGCAGAAAAGAGGAAACATAGCAGGAGCAAAACTATACACTTATGTACACAAGATGAATTCGATATTGGTCCTAGGAACCTTCAAAAGGTTTTTCTCATTGATGATAGCAGCGTGCAACACTGGAACTATGCTTGGAATGCATGTTGTTCTGGTCTTTTAGATGCATACTATTTCTAATGTAAACTCAGATACTGCTATACTCTCTCATAAGTAAATGGTTGGTTGACAAAAAAGGGTATTAAGTGAGAATAAGAGACTAAG
>PVKN010040197.1:0-10758 GCA_004027915.1 Capromys pilorides
AGCTCTAGAACTACCAGTGAATACCAAAAATCTGAGAATACTCAGGTCCCTTATAGAAAATGGTATAGAATTTACAGGTAACCTATGCACATACAGCTTATGTAACTGAAATTATCTACTACCTTATAGTTCAAGTATGTGTTATGCTACTTTGTTTAGAGAATAGTAAGAATAAAAATCTGTAAATGTTCAGTATGTGAAATTTTCCCATGTGGCATTTTCAATCCATGGTTGGTTAAATTTGTGGATTCAGAACCCATGAGTGCAGTGAATTTTGTTTAAATATCTATCTTTTGAGGAGACTGAATCCTTTAGGGCCAAAACTATGTCTTAACTTCCTACTCCTAGAGCCTGGCCTAGAATCATAATTAGTAATCACTGGATTTTATAGACTGGATGAATAATCAGCCTGTGGCAGACTTTTTTATATTGCCAGTACTTGGATTTGAAGGTTCTTTACCTCTTGGAACTTCTGGAGTGACTCAGACATTTTACCTGTCTTTCTGAAATATTATTTCCACTGGTCTGTTCCTTCTAAGGCAAATGTGTCCATGCAACTATAAGATGACGATACTGCTGTCATTGCTGAGAGTAACACCTTTCTTGTCATCTAGGACAGTTCTGCCATCAATCATATCCAGCAAGGGCATTTTCAAACAAGGGAAAGTGTCTCAAAAGGGTGTAACTGATTGGCCACAGGAGTCCACTGTGTTCCATGATGGGATGTGAGCAAGCGAGTGAGCCTCTCAGGAAGAAAGGACTCTGAGTCATAGTGGGTATTTGAGGCTCAGGTCACAGATATTACTTGCTCTCTCTAGTGTGATAGTAAAGGGAAGTGGAATTGAATTCCAAATTACCCTGGAGGCTCTTGCTTCCAGAGAATAGTAACTTTTAAATCTAAGGTGGTAATTTAACTTTCACTGAACATATTTTTCTCTTTCATGTAACTTTGGACTACTTTCTGAATGTTGCTGCTGAGATTCTTTTATTATTATTGTTACTGATCAGTAAACATACCTCTCCAGATAGCTATCACTATAATAAGGAAAGCACTGAAATTCAAAAAGCAACTACAGAGAAAAAGAGGGGCTTTGTGCTTTTAGTCCAAAGAAAGGTGAAGTTGAATGGTACTTTAATATCCATTGTCAATATGACTTTGATTTTCCATTATTGTAAAGCAAGCTGTCGTTCTTCTGCTGAGATCAAGGTAATTTTAGAATGAACAGCAGCGTTATGTTCTGCATAAGACTTAGTGCATGAATTGGCAGATTGTAGAGAATAGTGCATTTCAAAAAAGCTGTAATAGCCAGGTGTGGTGGTACACGCCTGTAATCCCAGCACTTGGGAGGCTGAGGCAGGAGGATCAGTGTGAGTTCGAGACCAGCCTGGGCTACAAAAGTGAGCTCAAGGCCAGTCTGAACTACATAGTGAGACCCTGTCTCAAAAAAGACAAAAAAAAAAAAAAAAAAAAAAAAAAAAAAAAAAAAAAAAAAAAAGCTGTAATAATCATTAACAAAGGAGGGTACACACAAAATTGGAAATAGGGAATAAAAGACCATACAAAGGCATTTGTGATCTAAACTGGCTGAAAGCAAGTAAGACAAGTATTGTATAGATATGTATGTGTTGCCAAAAGAAAAAATAAGTTATCTTGTGCATAAAGGAAAATTATCTGCTCCCAAAGGAGTGAGGACAGGCAAGCGGTGAGGTAGTTGTGAGACTATTTGTTCAAGTGGGATGACTGATAAGTAAGGATTGGCAGTTAAGAAATCATTAGTATTTTTCATTATAATATATTGAAGCTCTAAAGATTCTCCAGGGATGGCCAAAAACTGAATCCTCAAAATTATGCAAACATAAGCAGGAAGGATTAGTGTCTAAGGAGAGGCTGCTAGCATATTTTGATTATACACACTTGAAAGCTTTTCCCACTGTTCTAACTTTATTATTTATTATTTTGTGTCACCACTATTTTTTTGTTATTTACTAATAATATGAAAGGAAATAATTTGTGTGTTCCCTTAATTCTCTCTATGTTTTGGGTGGAGTGACATGTTTTGCCCCTAGCATCAACCCATTTTGACTAAGGCATCTTCATTGTGATAACCTTGGACAAGTAATTGGGTTTTCCAGCCAAGTCTCATGTGTTGCGTTTTCACATGACCAATGGGCACTGCTGGCTGTCACTGACAACTGGGCTGCAAGGTCCCAGGAGAGTAGAGACTCTGTTCTAAGCTCTGGACATCCTAAGGGCCTGACAGTTCCTGATAGATAGAAGAAACTCAATAAACGTAGAAGTGAATGAAATTGAGGATAATCACAGGGGGCACTGGTGGAGATAACATGGACCAGTGCAGATCCTATAACTTAAAGAAAAATTCTCACAGCTTATACATAATGGAAGAAGGGATTAACTTAATCCTTAGCTACGAAAGGAAATCACATTTAAAAACAGATGAAATAATGGGCCTAATCCTCACATGTCAAGCCTGCCTGAATGGATAGATTCTGTAGTAGTATAAAGAAATTGGCACAGAGAGTCTTAAAAGTTGCCAAATAAATTATAATTTTGTCATCTTTGGGTGATGTTGGATGGCACTTGATGGCTTTGAAAAAATTTTAAAATTACAATCAATTCTTCTGACTCTTGCTATTGAATTGAGTTTCTGCTGCACCATGTTCATTAATTGAACCAAGAATTTCATATTCATGAGTAAGCATCAGTTAGTACAGTATAACTCTGTTGAGACTTCTATTCGATAATGTGCCCAAGTCATGTATCCTTTTTTCAAGTATTTTTTTAGTAAGTCAAGATATTTGAGATTGACTAAGACAGTTTATTTTTCCCTGTTCTTCAGAAATATTTACAAGATTTTATTGAAGAGCATTTATTAATGTATAAACTATTAATAGACCAAAAGAATCTAATGATAAGATATATACTCATTCAGTTGCAAAAATATAAGTTTAACAATGTTGTAAACAAAGTAGTCACTAATGAAGCTGAAAGCTTACTTGAGCTGATTAGCAAAATTTCCAAAATTTTCTCAGTTGCTTATTTGGTGAGGATTTAACGGAGATAATATTTAGTGTAGGGAATACCTCTGTCCAGTTGCTATAAATCAGAGTATCTCTTCACTAGAATAGCTAAAAGTAATTACTTCTAAGCACCCCACTGATAGTATTATTATTATTTTTATTTATTTTTTTTTTTATATTTTAAGGAAGGGTTTACAGGGTGTTCTGGATCTCACTATAGATCAGACTCGTAGTGATCTGCCTGTTTACACTGTCCCAAGAGCTGGGATTATAGGCTGAAAGTCACACTGTTATTGAACAACTTTTAAGGATAATATTAGAATGCTTATGTTTTGCTTTTTGTCATGACAATACCATGATTGCTACTTTAGTACCTCAGCAGAACCTATTTTTTAATGGTGAGGACTTACACATGGATTTGAAAATACTTTTGAAAAATCACAAATACAATTTCAGTAAAATTCAATAAATAATAAAATTGAATAACATTATGGTTGCTGCACATTTTAACAACTTTTTCACAGACACAATAAAATATAATGCAAAAGATTGTATAAGAGTATAATCAAGTTGGACATGTACATTTTTACTTACATTTTTAAAATAGTTGTTAAAAAAGAGTTCTTTCTGCCAACACAGAGCCTCCTAGAGCCATGTTAGAAGACTTGGAGCATTAGAAAGTAGAACAGACAAAAATTTCCTTTCAGGAAATAATACTTAGATGAAAGGGAGCTATGAAAGCAGCCAGATTCTTAGAAAATTTTTTAGATGTTTCCAGATATGAATCTACTCACTGGGATCATTATAGTTTGGAGATGGAGTGACCAAATTTTGAAAATAATAAGACCATGCTTATGTTTCTTAAGTAATTGCACTTGCCTGAAACAGTGAGGTACAGTCCAGAATAATCTAAAATAGCACACAGTTTCTTAAGTTATCATTTTATAATCAGACCTCCCAGAGAACAAAGGATTACATTTTCTTGGGCTTCCTATTGTCTTTGGAAAGTGGTGTGAAGGAGGATAAGATGGAAAGTTCATTGGAGTCATGAGATAGAATTTAAAGGGGGATGGGAGAAACATAATAAGGTAAACTAAGGAGATAAGGTAAATAGCGATAAGTAGGAAATTATACTTGAAACCACTCTTTGAGCCCTGAACTTCCAACCCTGAAACCCAACTGAACAGATTTACAAAGCCAAGGCTATTTTCACAGTAGAAGATTGAGTTTTGCAGACTTTGAAATGATTGCTCACAAGTTCTGTAACCTAGACTTACAAATGCTGAATACAGTTGTATATTTGGCTGTCTCAGGTAAGGAAAGAGAGACATCGGCTTTCTCAAGAGTGCATGACTCAGTATTAGTAAAGCTGAAATGAAAACGTTTCATTTCCCAGCTCAGTCCCACCAGCTATGATGGAAAAATGTAATGTTAAAATTTTTGCAAGTTTAGGAAAATCAGTAAATCAGTAGAATTTACTGAACATGTAAATAGTAGCAAAAACAGAATTACTCTGTCTAAAATATAGTATTGTCTTCAAGTACCTATTAAACTTAGAAGAGTAATAGAGTCCCTAAACAATATAAAATTAATATTTTATAGTGTTTATTTTTAGTTATTTCTTTCTTGGCTAAAACAATTATCAAGAACTTCATCGGAAATACTTCATCTTGATTAGTAGTTTCCAGTTCTAGCCCCTTAGGCCCTATCCAGAGCTGTGGATATCAGTTGACAACAAAGTAGCTTTCACAGGCTGTTTTTAGCTGATGAGATATAATAACTGCATATATATATATATATATATATATATATATATGATGTAATACATGATGCTTTAGTATATACAGAATGTGATACATTTGAGCCTTTGTGGAATGGCTGAAACAAGCTAATTAAAATATGCATTATTTCAAATTCATATCATTTTTTGATAATAAGAACACTTAGAATCTACTGCCTTAGCTATTTTCATGTATACAACATATTTTTATTAACTGGAGTCATGATGAACAATAGATGTCTTGAACTTATTTTTCTTAACCAACATGTCTATACTCCTTGATCACTGTGTTCTCAATCCTTCTCTATATCTTCCATAACTCTTTGCACTGAATTCAAGTATTGTCTTTTCATGCCTGGCTTACTTACCTACCGTTATGTGCTGTAGGTTCATCCATGTGGTCATACATGATAGGACTCCCTTATTATTAAAAAGAGCAACACATTCCATCATGTGTGGAACATTTTCTTACCTATTTGTCTGGGGGAAACTTGGGCTGATTTCATTTCTTGGCTATTGAATAATACTGCAATAGATATGGGTGTACAGGAATCTTAACTGATATGATATACTATGATTTTGCATTGTATTTCAAGTTGTAATTCCCTGATGGGTAGTGATATTGAATGTTTTTTCAGGTACCTGTTAGGCATTTATATACCTTTTTTATTTTATTTACCTTTTATTTTACTTTACTTAAAAAATGTATCTACTTATTTTGTCTTTTGAGACAGGAGCTCACTATTTAGTTCAGGGTGGCCTTGTGCTCACTTTGTAGTCCAGGCCGGTCTAAAACTCTCAACCATCCTCCTGCCTCAGCCACCCGAGTGCTGGTATTACAGATGTGCACCACCAGGCCTGGCCTCATTTTACTTTTTACTTACTATTTTGAGATAAAGTCTCACTGAGTTGCACAGTTGGTCAAACGTCCAATCTTCCTGTCAAAGTGTACCAGAATTCTGGAATCACTGGTGTGTGACACCCAGCCCAACACTTTACCCCCTTTCTAAAACCTAGTTATTTGTTTTTTATCTATTAGACTTTTTGTTTATCTTGCATCACATGATGTGCAGACATGCAGTGGAGTTACCTGTGCAGATATGCTTGCCTTTGGTGACTCTGCCGTAGGTATATATGGTTGACTTTCTGTTCTCACAGCTGATTTTCTTGAATATGCAAAACATGCTTCCTTTAATGACATCATTAGTCTTTTGTGCTACATGTATAGATTTGGAGTTATACATTTCAATTTCACTCCTTTAGTCTTATCAGTCTCAGTCCTTCTTAAAGTTATTTATTTTATATGTAGAAAGTCAAGAGTTATGAAAATTAGGAAATTAAAATCACTAACTTTAAGGGAATGGGACCATTATACACTCCACTGAAGACTTTGAGTCTTGGATTTATCTGTTAAAGTGTTTAACTTGGACACTTTGTAGAATGTTCCACTTAAGTCTTTTTGCCATTACAAGGCATCCTTTTGGTGTTCCTTGCTGTTATAGAGGTCAGATTTCAGAACATAAGGTTAATGAAATCTAAACTCTGGATTTACTGTTTCAGCTTGTTTGGGAATGTGATTTGTGGATTTGACAAGGCCACAAAATCATGGAGATATTTTAAGGAATGTGCCAGATTTAGCATTGTCTGTTAAGCCTCAGTCACAGTATTGTCACTCTTCAGGCCCTCTTTGGGTAAATATGCTATACTTTGCAGTAATTTAGATATTGTTGGATAATTAAAAAACCATAAAGTTCCATGAATCTCACTTCAGCCTTTTGTATCATGACATTCAAGTTAGTCTTCAGTCCTTAAATAAATATTATGAAGCAAAAAGTGTATGTTTGCTACTGCAAGATTATTAATTTAGGAGGAAATTTCTCATTTGAAAAGGAAGTAAATATTTATCCCTGCAAGTTCTCTAGCCACTGTTTCACTAAGCCAATATTTATAACTCTTAATACACTTAGGAGATATTATTCTTCAGTTATAAACTTGGAATTTGTTTAAAAACCACACTACAAAACTGTAGCCTAGAACTTTCTGAGTTCATGAGCTAACCTAAACTATGCTTAAAATTTCAATTTACTTCAATGTATTTTTATTGGGTATCTTGGTTACTCTTCTCTTATTGCTGGGACAAATACCTGACACTCAAAATGAAGGAAGGAGAGGTTTATGAATCTCACAGCTAGTGGAGGCTTCAGTCCATACCTGACTGATTACAAGGCAGAGTGGCACATGGCACAGAGCAATCTTTCATGACACTGGCAAAGAACAGAAGGCAAAGGAGGAGTAGCAGCAGCAATGGCTACAGAAAGCAAGTCTGTCTCCCTTAAGTTGCATTCAGGCTCTCTGCCACAGGATGGGTGTAGCACTCACACCCATAATCCCAGTGGATCATGAGTTAATCATAAACTCTAGAAGTTCACCTAATAACTTCATGAGGCTTTGGGGGGACAATTACATAGAAACCACAACATTGGAGTTCTTTATTTAATGTTGAACTTGGCTTGAAGTTTTATGTGATGATAATATTTTAAAAATTCTAATATGAAAAGCCAAGTTTTGACTGAGATATCCATTTTATTGTATTCTGCTTAATTTGTATTTTATTCATTAATTTCCTTGATTTTTTTCAAGGTTTTTTTTTTTTTTTTTGAGTGTGTGTGTGTGTGTGTGTGTGTGTGTGTGTGTACGTAGAGTCTCACTATGCAGCTTGGACTCATAGTTACCCTCCTGATTTCTGCCTCCCTAATTCTGGAATTATAGGCATGCACCACTACGCCCAGACTCCATCACCCATTGCTGGCTCAGTGTGCCCAGGGACAGGGCCAGCATGGCATGGGGTGCCAGGATTTGAACCCTGGCCCCTGTGCTTACCTAAGCAAGCACTTATCCACTGAAAATTTTTTCTGAACTATCATATGTATGTTGAAGAATTAAAGTAGAAGTGTAACTGTTTATAATTTACTTTGAAATTAGAAAAAATGTTGGCATTTGAATAGAAGGAGCATTACTTAGATGGATTCTATATTAGCTTTCCATCATTGTAGAAAGAAAACTGGCCATAGTCAACTTTACAAAATGCAAAGCACGTTTTGGCTTACAGGTTGGAGTCCATGGTAGGTTGTCCCTGTTGATCTTCTTGCTTCTGCCAAGCAGTCCTTCATGGGGGCAATGGGGTAGAGCAACCTGTTCATCTCATGGCCAGGTGTGTCAGTTACTTTTGTCCCATTGCTGGGACAAAATACCTGACACTTTATTTAGCTCATAGTTACTGGAGGCTTCAGTCCACAGTCAGCTGGCTCCAAGGTGGAGTGGCACATGGCAAAGGACAGCAGTTCATGCCAGCAGAAAACAGCAAACCAGCAAGAGCAAAAAGGAAGGAGCAGGGGGAGGAGCAGCAGCTGCAGCTCCCTTTACACTGCATTCAGGCCATCTGTCCCAGGGCGGGTGTAGCACTCACACCCATAGTCCTAGCATTGGATCATGAATTCATCATAAACCCTAGAAGGCCACCCCAGTGACTGCATGAGGCTTTTGGGGAACAACAAGACACAAACTATAACATCAGGTATAAAAGAGATAGGAAGGGGTCAAGGTTCCAGTATCCTTTTCAAAGGCACACCTTCAATAGTCTAACTTCCTTTCCCTGGGCCCCACTCTACTCCTTCACGGTAGACCTTGGGGCTAGGGACACATGAGCCAACACATAGGCATTTGAGAACCATTCCAGATCCAAACTGTAGTAGACAGATATTTTGTGAGACAAGTACAGTAAAATATTGTTGGCAGAGTCTGTTTGCATTTATAAATGTTTACTATAAAAATCATTTCGACTTTGATATGTGTTTGATATTTTCCACAATATAATTTTGAAAACATTATTAATCTCTCTACTCAGTTTAAGAAATAGAACATTATTACTACTTCTAAAAGCAATTTGATTATATTGTAATATATTTATTTTTATTTTTAGCAAAATAATAAGTACATATACTTAGAAATAAAATAGTATTCAAAGATTTATTATAAATCAGAAGATTTTTCTATTATCCTATTCTATGCAAATCCTATTCCCCAGACTTCTATTTTTAAAGCTATTTTGAATACTTCCCTGCATTTTTCCATCATTTCCATCATTTCTTGATAAATCAAGTTTATACATTATTTTTTACTTTCTTGGTTGTACTCGTTGATACATGGTGTCAACTTGAGAAGTTTAAAAGTTTAAGTGGCTCAGCCGAGAGCCAGGATTCTTACTTTGTAAACATCCCCATCCTATGCAAGAGGAGGGCACAGACATGGTAAGAGTTCTGCATCCCACTCCAGGGTAGCCTGAGTATAAGGAGGGGAGAGGGCTTGATAGAACCACAGCTGTTGCTGCTTGCTGTGGTCCTGATGCTTTCTGCCTTCATGAACTGCTGCCCTCTGCCATGCGCCACTCTGCCTCTGAGCCAGCTGATGGTGGACTGGAAACTCTAACCATGAACTAAATAAACTTTTCCTTCCTTAATTTTTGGTGTCAGGTAGTTTGTCCCACCAATGAGTGGAAAGTAACTGAGACATTGACAAATAAAAATTCATCTTTTTTGTCTTTATATACTATATACTCAGTTTCTCTCCATCAATCCCTGGATACATATCAAACATTGTATTAAGCCAATAGCATTTACATTTTTATTTATTTAATAAGTTTATTTATTTGATAAAGGGTTTCGCTACACAGGTCAGACTCTTAGTGATCTTCTTGTCTCAGCCTCTCTAGTGCTAGGATTATAGGCATGCACCACCACATCTTGTTTTGGTACCAGCACGGTGCACCTGGGGTTCCAGGGCTGGCACAGCATGTAGTACTGGGGATCAAACTCAGGTCCTTGCACTTTCTAGGCTGGTACATAGACCTCTGAGCTAGCTCCCCAGCTCCTGTTTACACGTTTGTTGCTGAATGAAGCAGTGCACTATAGGTTGAGCATCCCTTATCTAATAATCCAGAGTCAGCCATATTCCAAAATTTGCATTTTGAGCACTGACATGAAGCTGCAAGTGGAAAATCCCACATCTGACCTCATGTGACTAATCACAGTCAAGACACAGTGACCATAAAATGTGTAAAATTACCTTTGGGCTCAATGTGTAAGGTATACATGAACGATGAATTTACCCTATGTTTACACTTCGGTCTCAGTACAAGATGCCTTATTATATAAATCCAAATAGTTCAAAATTTTTTAAAAACTTGAAATCTGAAACAGTTCTAGTCTCACACATTTTAGATAAGAATTAGGATACTCAGCATGTGTTATTGTTGTATTTATTACACAATTTGTTCTTTTTAGCTTGAGTTAATTGCTTCACTTTTAAAAATGTGTTTACTTTTTTGTGTATCTCTCTAAATGCTTGTTAATATGTACTAAAAAGTCATCATGTTATTTTCCAAATCTTTAACTGTATTAGAAGATCGACCTATTACACCTGTTTTGGAAAGCTTTCCTGGAAGCCTCTGACCTGTTCATTAGCTCAGGCTGAGTTCTTGGCTTTCCACATAACAATCTTCCCTTTATCACTTTCATGTCTGACCTTTTCTAGTTTCTAGCTTTTTGGGGGTCTTTTCTTTCTCCGGAGTAATTTTTCTGCTCTTTTCCTAATAGCAGATGCATGTACCATAAAATTTTAAGAACTTATAGATCTGCAAACTTCAATTCTCTTCTCACCATGCTTATGTATTTTAAGATTACTTATCAGAATGTTGATGGTCTTACAGATCCTGTGTTTCAGTTGCAAACTCAAATGTCAATCTCCCTCATTTCTTCCTATTTAAACTATTTTTGTGATATGTTTCTCTTTGGACTCTTTAAAAATCTTTTTGTGAATCGTTTATCATTAGTGTATCCAGTACTTATTAGTCCTTTGAAATCTTAAGATGGTTACCCTATTGG
>PVKN010040198.1:0-10750 GCA_004027915.1 Capromys pilorides
TTATTCATTTTGCTAGTCTACTTCTTTTAATTGGAGAATTGAGTCCATTTGCGTTGATAGTTATCATTTAAATGTACTGTCTAATTATTACCATGACTTTTATTTACTACTGTTTACCACTTTTTCTCCTATGTTTAATTGGTTGTCCTGTTTGGTGGGATTTTTCTGTTCACATTTGTTGAGTTCTACTTGTTTTGGTTCCTCTCTAAAATGTTTGTTAGTATACTGTGTAGTATTCACTTTGATGTCATGAAATTCTTTAGCTGTTGCTTGTCATTGATGTATTTCACTTCTCCCTCGTACTTGAAGGAGAGTTTTGCCAGGTATAGCAGTCTGGGCTGAAATTTGTTTTCATGGAGGACTTGAAGCACTCTGCTCCATACTCTTCTTGATTTCATGGTTTGTGAAGAGAAGTCTGCCGTTATTCTGAAGGGTTTTCCTTTAAATGTGATCTGTTTCTTTTCTCTAGCAGCTTTTAATATGTTATTCTTCTGCTCGATTTCTGGGATCTTGATTATTATGTGTCTTGATGCGTTTTTAGTCGGGTTGATGTTATTTGATGTTCTGTATGCTTCAGTTACCTGAATATCTGATTATTTTCTCATACTTGGGAAGTTTTCTGCTATTACTCTGCCCATATTCTTTTTATATCATTTGTATTGACTCCTTCTTTCTCATTGATTCCTATTAATCTCACGTTGTTCATTCTCGTATCATCTTGCAGCTGTTGAATTATTTTTTCCTGCATCCTGGTTGTTTTTAAGAGATCATTTCTTGCCTTTTCACTAGCTGCGAGTCTGTCTTCAAGATCTGACATTCTATCTTCACTTTCATTCATACGGTTTTGCCAGCTTGTGATTGAGATTTTATTTTCTTGTATATCTCTTTGATACTGTTTCAGGCTATTTCTTTCTTATATTGCTCAGTAATGTAATCCATCATTTTTCTATTCTCCTCTAATTTTTTATCAATGTCTTTTTTAATATTACTTAAGTCTTTTATTATAGCTATCCTTTCTTTTTCTATTTCAGAGGTTATTTCTGTTCTCGTTTCCTCTCTACCTTTCTGCAGTTGGTCTACTTCAGTCGCTATTGATTTAAAAATGACTTTTTCAAGTTCAGAAATTATTTATGATCTCATTCCCTCTATGCTTTTCTGCAGCTGTTTTTTAACTTTAGTCTCTAGTACTTCAAATATTTCTTTTATAACTTCAGAGCTTACCTCCAATCCGAGTTCCTCTATACATTTCTACATTTGTTTGTTTACTTCAGATGCTTCGAATTCAGAGATTTTGGCTGCATGACTCCCAATTTCTTGTATGGTAGTGTCTCCTGTATTTGTTTCAGGTGGGTTAGGGACCTGAGATTGCATTTTGCTCCTTATCTGTATCATTCTGAGTAGCTATGATCTTTGATGCAGGACTGAGTGCCCGCGGGTTGTTCCTTCAGACCGGGCTTGTGGAACTGCTGAGGGGCTTGTAGGCTGGGGTGTGGGGGGCCTCTCACTCACCTGAGGGATCTGGCACTGGGCAATAGGCTGCACTAGCGGTGGGCCAGAGGATGTCTCATGTGGCAGGCCTGGTGCTGGCAGGCCTGGCGCTGCATGATGCTGATAGGCTGTGCTGGCAGTGGGCTGGAAGTCTTACCTGGCAGGTCTGGCGCTGGCGGGCCTGGCGCTGCCTGATGACGTTAGGCTGTGCTGGTGGTTGACGTGATGACCCTCACCTGGCGAGTCTGGTGCTAGCAGGCCTGGCACTGCCTGATGACGTTAGGCTGTGCTGGCAGTGGGCCTGAGGACCCTCACCTGGAATGCACTGTATCTTAACATTAGGTAAGTCTGCAGCTTTACAAATAAAAAGGTATTCAAAAATAATTAAGATATATAAGTAGATGAAAATGCTGAAATGTTTAAAAGGAAAGATAGGAAGACTTAGCCAGGTGTGGTGGTGCATGCTCGGAATCCCAGCACTTGGGAGGCTGAGGCAAGAGGATTGGTGTGAGTTTGAGACCAGCCTGGGCTACAAACGTGAGCTGAAGGCCAGCCTGAACTGCACAGCAAGACCTTGTCTCAAAAAGAAAAAAAAAAAAAAAAAAGGTAGGAAGACTTACAGGTTTGCTACAGAGAAATGCTATGTATAACTCATAATCCCAATTATAAGAAGTTTTGTGTTTGTTTTTAATAAAAGAAGCAAAATATTGCTTTTCCCAAAACTGTGGTTGCAGCATTCCATTTCCTTCCAAGAGATATATTTGGATTTAAGTTCAATTTTCTTGGTGTGTATATTTCATTTTAATAAATGTAAAGGGCTTGTCTTTTCTTCTTGATGCTTGACTTTTAATAAATGTTAATTCAAACTCTTAAAGTAACATTCAAAATGCTGAATAGCACTACCTCATTAAATTCAAAACTGATGTTACAAGACATAAAGTATTTTAATGTGTCAAAACCATATTATGGTTAGCAAGTAGCATGAAATTTTGCTTTAAAATAACAATGTAATAGAACAGAGCAAATTAGGTTGTTATCAGATGAATAAAACCTAATTAAAATCTATTATATCAAAAACAGTTCAATTCATAGTAACTTCTGTTCTATACATTTTACTTCCATGTCAATTCCCAACAAGGTGGAACAAATCTTTTATGACATAATCTTTCTAGTTCAGTCATTTCTGCATCTACCTTTTGTTCATGTGTGTAGCTTGGATCAAATATTTCCTGAAATTTAGAAGATGGGCTTTCTAGAATTGATATTCCCTAATTAATTTTTAAACTCTGCGACCTCAAGATGTATTTAAATCTATAGTTCCTGTTCTTAGCAGGTACTGGGGACACTGTAAGTGAGAAGGAGCTGTGATCAAAGGACCATGAGACTAAAGGACAAGGTAGGTAGAGGAAAGACAATTGTAGCACACAGGATGGTCCAAGTTAGAACAAGGAAGCACAGGTTAGCATAGGAGCACACGAAAGGCTGCTCAATACGTTTTTACCTAGAGAAGGAAAGGGAGTGAGATCTGTGCTGATATCAAGAGATAGGAACAGTTTTCTATCTGGAGACAACTGAAGAATGCATTTTAGACTGCTAAAAGACCATGTCTGAGAGTCCATGGACCAAAAGTTTGAGCACCAGTGGGGACCTGAGTATTCTGAAAAAGGAATAGTTGTGATTTCAAAAAAAAAAAAACAGTATAAGTGGAACTGTTGCTGGAGAAAGAACAGGAATCACTATGCAGTCTGGTCAAAAGGATGTTACAGTACTTGAGACTGCAAGAATGGAAACACTTAAACGGTTGTGAGAAAGTGTGATAGTAGGAAACAAGACTTAGTAAATGATTTGATTAAAATGATTAAAATGGCATGGGGCTAGAGAGTTAGCTTGGTGGTCTAAGCGCCAGCCTGGGGAACACCAGGACCCAATTTCTATCCCTGGTACCATATGCTGTGCCAGCCCCGAGATGGGCATGGTGGTGCACACGTGTAATCTCAGCCCTGGGAAGGGTGAAACAGAAGGATCACTAAGAGTCTGAATTCCATAGAGAGACCCTGAATCAAATAAATAAATACATACTTTGAAAAAAGAATGAATATGCATAAAATGATGAACATAATGTCTGAGTTTTTGTTGTAGCATCTGTTACATTCACTGACATGATGGTCAAACTAAGATTGCTCACAAAGAAAAAGTAACACTAATCACATTTGGAAACAAGCAAAGAATTGTGTGTGTGTGTGCGTGTGTGTGTGTGTGTACATATATATGCAAATAGGCAGAGACAGACAGTAACAGAGCATTTCATTGTCAAATCAGCAGCAGGCAGAAAATATGAAGTGGGACAGGGCTACGGGCACATGTGCAGGACGTGGCATCCCCATGATATGCTGGTCTCTTTCTAAATGCAATTGTTTCTTCAATCAAAAATGGCAGCAAGGGTAAAACTTTCTAACCCAAAACCTTTTCCTGGTAATCACATTATGCAGAAATGTGTACTTCCAGCAGACCTGAATTGCCAGAGGTTTCTTGGCCTGGGAGCGACCCTTAGTCAGTGCAGCACAAAGTAGATGGAGAAAGAAACCCACTGCAGCTTCTCTACTGGCAGTTTAGCGTGCATTGTGTGCAGCCTTTCGAAGGGTCTGCAGCAAGCCTGAGCTGCCCCTGGCCACAATAACCCCACAATTAATGCACTCTTCAATGACTTTCTATCCTCCTGGCCCTATTTTCCCTCTAATCAGATTCCCTTCTATTCCATCACGAATAAATTGCTTACAGCACCTTGGATTTGTTGTCTTTTGTGGTTACTTTGTGCAACATTTCCTGTTAATTTTTAAATCACATAGAACAAACGTATGCAGATGAGAAACAAAAGTTAGGTTAATTCATTAGGTTTTGCACTTCAGAAGGTACTTCCTTTTCTGTACAGTAAAGTGCACTGTCTTTAATAAGCAGAATTTTGTGTGGTTGAGGATATGCAGTGTTCACTCAATTGTGTAATCCTTTTTTATTCAGTGGGTTCCTTAGTGTTATGCATCCCCTTTACCTCCAAACTTCTGAGGTAGATCTCATTTTCCTGTGTAAATAGTTTTCTTTCAAGATTGGCAACTCCCGTTTTGAGTAGTTTTCTGTCCCTTTCTGTTTTCCTGTCTAGCTAGCCCGACATCTGCTGAAGCCGTAGGCCCACTTGTGTTCACTATTTGCTCACAGGGGTGAGCTTTCTCTTGCAGGGACGCTTTCACTTGTGTTCTGCTGTCCCTGAGTCCCCTCACTGTGGGCCTGTATTGGTCATATTTGCCATTGCTGGGATACAACAACCTACAGTCACAGCTATACGGAGGTTTCAAGGCAGAGACATCATGGGAACAGAGCATGGTGGGGCAAAGCTGCTTAGCTCATGGAGACCAGAGGAGGGTGCTGAACGGTGCCAGAGAGGAAAGGGTGAACATGCAGCTAGATATGCGAAGGTCTCACCCACAGCCTGCCCAGATGCACTCAGAAGTAGCTTTAATAATCCTTTCATGGTTGCCAAATTGGTGAAGCTGATGGCTAAGCACAGCTGTTGCAGGTCCCTAGAGGAGACGTGGCAGTTTTGAACACATCTTCCTATTACCTGTGGATGAGAGGAGTTTCCCTCTGTATACTTTTATGATACCATCTACATGAGTTTATGTTTTAATTTGTTTTGATTCTCTTTATGGATCTGCATTATTAGTAGTAAGTAGAGATTTACTTAAATAGTTGTCACTATGCACCCCTATGAGACTGGAAACTCTAGTTTAACCACTATAAATATATATATATATATATATATATATATATATATATATATATATATTAGGGAAGGGTCTACAGGGTGTTCTAGTGTTCTCACTACTAGATTGGACTCATAGTGATCTGCCTGTTTGCAGCCTCCCAAGAGCTGGGATTACAGGCATGTGCCATCACACCCAGTCTCAATTGCTGTCTCAGCATGTTCTGGAGGCGGGGCCAGCACAGCAGACCCAGGGATCAAACCCTAGGGCCCTGTGTCTGCTTGCAGGTGCTTTAATCTGCTAAGCTATTTGGCGGGCCCTGGAAATTCTAGTTTAGAAAATTTGAAACTTCAGTTAAGGACCTTAAAATTCTTTCACAACAATCTGGAATATCAAAAATGAAACAATAGCATTGGACAAAACTGAACAACATACCTCTAGTATTGGATAAAGAAAGCAGTACTAGCAAGCTCATTTTGCCAATTTCTGCTTTCTTTTTCTTGTTTGACTGTTGGGAGGAATAAAATGATAGGTGAGATCCGAGGAGCAGTCTAGGTGAACATTTTTGAGTTGTAAATGTTGCCATTTGGTACAAGGTAGATTTCTCCTTTCACTGGTTGTGTGGTTTAACTGCCCAAAGTTTACTTATATTACATATTATTTCAAAATAAATAGTGTAATTCTTAAAACTTTCTTATTAGGTTTGAAGAGCTGAAATATAATAATTTTCTATTATGCTGCCTCAAAATAAAAATTGCAATTTTAAATTTTACTGGAATGAGAATTTGGGTAAATGATAACCATTCCATTTGGCTTCTTTGATAGTAACCACTTTTCTTGTCTGTGATTCTCCTGCTAGCATCTCTAAGGGCTCTGGAAAGAAAGGACTTAGGTCATTGTGGAGGTACGTGTGCTCAATGTAGCATATTACAACAAAATAGTGTGGATGCTGAGATATGCACGAAACCAATCAAAAATCCAAAGTCAATGAAAGAAAGCAAACAAAAATCAAACAAGTCACTGACCCCGCCCCTGCCACAAAACAACAAAATGCCAAAACGGGTACTGCTACATAGGAAAAGACAGAAAATGTGCGTGCGTGTATGCCTGCGTTTGTGTGTGTGTATGTGCGTGCGTGCATGTTTAAAGTTCTGTGTAGCGCTGTGTAAAAGACACAGCTTCTTGACTTGCCACTTTAAACCCAACAGGGCCAAATACTGTTAGGGCTCCCCCTAATGGAAGTAACTGATGAAGGCAGACAGTTCAGCCAGAGCGTTTCCTAATATGTGAAGGAGCAACAAATAGGAAAAATTTGCCACTTTTAACATTTGCAGCTAGTGTAATCGTTCAAAGGAACAAACATTTCTTTTTAAATAAGAAAGTTTGATTTCAAACGATGAAAAAAGACCCGTAACTACTCTGGATGCACAAGCACAAAAGTTCTAAATACAAAGAGGCAACTTCATTGAACACTGCATTTAGACAACCATGGACATCTGTCTCAACCAAGTCATCCCATCTCAATTGCTGAATAATATCCTCTTTTACAAAATCTAAAAGAAAGAAATCTGTAGCCAGAGAGCATTCGAGTTCCATCCACATTATGAAATGATATCCTGCTGAAATGAACGCGGACTGGTGATAAACCCTTAGGGATTCCCGTCTAACAGAACATGCGTGTCTTTATGTGCTGCTTGCAGAGAACCAGGGTCCTAGCATAAGCTGATGAGATAGTCCATTCCCATCAAATATCAGTAACATTGCTCTCTCTGAGTGAAATGACGATATCACAACTTCCATTTTTTGTAGGAAATGATAACTTAGTTTCCTGGTTTACTTATTATTTCTCCTTTTGGATCAGAGAAGTTATTTTGAAATAGTTTGTAAAGTGAATTACTAAAAAGAAATTTTAATTGCATGTCTTGGAAGTAGTCTTGCATGGTTTCTTCTTAACAAATAAATACAAAATAACATTAAAAGAAAAGGTGACGACTGACATCATATATAATGACAGAAGAAGCAGCCTACCTGAAAAGCCAGAAAATTCCTATTTTTTTACTGCACTAAAATAATTGTTGCCTCAGTTCATAAACCAAGAGGAATATGGTAATTTAAGAGAAAACATTAGCTGAAAAACTATTGAATGTGTAAAATACTAACGTAGATACTTTTCTATTCAGCACTCTGAAAAGGATTGTTTTAATTGCTTCTAACTTAAAAAAAAAGTTTCTTTCATAGTAAAATGGCCACCCATAGAAAAATTTACCCGCACAAAATAATCAGACTAACTATTCTCTCATTAGCCAAAAATTATGTCATAATAGCTAATAATTATTTTTGTTCTAAGAAAGCAAAAATATGGAGATTAAGTTTCCAAACGTCTCTTAACTTGAAAGAGACAATATCCTTGAAAAATCTTCATAGATGTATCTATGCTCTTCTTTACTTTTAGAGAATACTGATTACGTCTGATATCAGCCAATGAATTTTTTTCTGTATTTTAAGGAAGGGTCTATAGGGTGTTCAGGGTCTCACTACTAGATTGGACTCTTAGGGATCTACCTGTTTACAGCCTCCCAAGAGCTGGGATTACAGACACATACCACCACTCCCAGTCTCAATTGCCATCTCAGCCTGCCCAGGAAGTGGGGCTGGCGCAGCAGGCCTGTGATTGGAATCCTGGCCCCTGTGCCTGCTCGTAGGTGCTTTATTCTGCTGAGCTATTTGGCCAGCCCAAATATTTTGAATATTACTAATTTAATTAAGTATATTAAATAAAGTGAACTTCTAAATTTGAGTATTAGAGAATCACAGAAATATAACTGTCCCTTGTGGCCAAGGAACAATTTTCATTATTCTGTTTACTTTTGTGGGCTAGCATATACCTGACATATAATACATGCTGCCTAAATATTTGATAAAAGAATGAAGAGATGGATGGATAGAAAGACTCAAGTTAGCTGTGCTCATCCTGCTTTTCAATTTTGGAAGGTTAGATCACAGAGAAAGGCTATTTTCAGATTCTTCTTTAATTTTTAATAAAATAATGTTACCCTTTATTGCATTTCATGAAATAACTTTTATGTTTTCTCTTCAGACATAGACTTAAAATAAGACTTTTTCTACTATATGTGAGCATCTTTTGTCCAAGTGTCAGGCAATTATAAGGTAAAAATTATAACATAAAATAGCTATACATTTGTCTTGGTAGTTGAAAAAGTCTAAACAATACATAATATAGTTTCTCTTTTTCATATGAAGAAGAAATTTCAGGTTCTGCCTGTTTGCTGACTTAAATTTCAGAGAACATGCTAAAGGCATAAATCCATAGATCACTTTGTATTAGCATGATGCAGCAGATCTTCAACAATAGCTCATATACAGCAGCTGTTTGTCTTAATTACTCTTCTCTTGTTGCTGGGACAAATACCCAACACCCAAAATGAAGAAAGGAAAGGTTTATTTAGCTCAGAGTTACTGGAGATTTCAGTTCATATTTGGCTGGCTCCAAGGCAGACTGGCACATGGAAGAGAGCAGCAATTCATGGCTGCAGAACAATTGCAATAGAGGTAACAGAGGCAGCTGACTAACCAGGGTAACAGAGAACAACAGAGAGAGAGAATCTGTTTCTTTGTCTCTCTTATAATACATTCAGGCTGTTGTCCCAACCTGGGGAAGGTACACACACCCACAATCCCAGCAGTACTAAACTCAATAATCCCAGTAGTACTAAGACACATCATTCCAGTGGATCATGACTTAGTCTCAGACTCTGGAAGTTCCTGCCCCATGACTGAATGTGGCTTTGGCGGGACAACTAGACACAAACCATAACAGTGTTCAAGAAATCTTCTGCATGAATTATGAGCAGCATTAAGCACAGGCTCATGAGGTCATAGTCACCTTTGGAGATTCTGCTAAAATGGACCTCTAATTAAAGATTAACATCTGTCTCTACAAGGCAGGAATTCATATCTATATAGAAACTTGGTCATAAGAAGATGAAGAAAATTTTAGGGTGACGTGGGAATCTGTGCAGTTCAGAGGCAAACACTGGCAGTCAGCCCTTGGAGAGTTCAAAGCTACTTTTCTAGAGTTGCAGAACAGAGAGAGTGAAGCCTGCGTGCTTGCCTTCTAGTATTCTTGACTTTCCTTTTCTCATTCTCTTGGTTACCACATGCTTACCGAGCAAATGCTCATGGTCCTTGTGTGCAGCCGGTAGAGGCACAGAGCTCATCTTCATGCCTTCCCTAACCCCATCTCTTCCTTGCTCCATCTCTTCATCCCTCTTCCCTTTGAGAAAAATCTATCTCCTCATTGCCCATTAATTATCTTTTACTTTGCATTTCATTTCTACTTTGAGTTTTTCACATAAGGAAAACTGTCTGCTACATAATCGTGTGTATCTGAGTTATTTCATTTAATAGCATGTTCTCAAGGTGCATTCATTTTCCTACACATGACTCAAGTTTATCTTCCTTTATGGAAGAGTAGTACTCCATGATATATATTTTATTTATGTATTCATCAGCTGATGGGTACACACTCTGCTTCCAATATTTAGCTAATAACTCTAGTGCCGCTAAACACAGGTATGCGAGAACTGAATATGGCACTTTCTAAAGAAAGACACTAATGCACTCCTATGGCTGAATGGAGTGTGTGAAGGACAGCGCAACGCCACAGTTCTCACCATCTCCCCACAGCACTCTGCGCTGACCCTGCCAGAGTGCTTTCTAGCCCAGCGTATCGCTATTGATTTCCTGCTTGCCTGTCTGCTGCTGCTCTCAGCTAAGCATACCTGATGAAAGGCTCCCTCTCTCTGGCACCTACCACAGCTCCTGATGCAGCATTCTGTGTGTGTGTTTTCAGTAAATGGAATCTTTATTTTCAAGTCAACTAACCAAAGAGTCCATGTGAGTGACTTGCAAAGCATGGTGTACAAAAGGAGTATCTTGTGTAGGGTGAAAAAAAAAAAAAAAAAGAAATGTGGCCAATTGTCAGGAGGATGAATTTGTATGTTTAAAAAAGTATATTCTGAGACAAGTTTCTCTAATTTTTAATAGCTTATCTATTATTAAATAAGTGAATTGAAGGTATTCTTTCTAGCTATAAAATAAAGCAATGACAATATTTTTTTAGGATGTCCAAGAGCTTCAAGTTCTTTGCATAAAAGGAAATAAGACATAGAAATAATGACATAAGAGGTTAATGCAGAAAAGTAAGATCGTTCACGTGCTTGCCTGGCAAGTGCAAGGTCCTGAGTTTGATTCTCAATTCCACAAAAAAAAAAAAAAAAGTAAGATTGCAAAAATGCTTTGACAAGGACTTGTAGTACATTTAAAATGTTGCTTACAATTGAAGAAGATTGTATCGTCATGTTTATAAATTTGTATTTAATTTATATTTATGATTTTTCCCTAATTTTATTGCCTTGAAGTCATTGAATGTCTGCATTTCTATAAATCATTTAACAAAGGCTCAGGAAGTATTCTTGGACCAAGAT
>PVKN010040199.1:0-10757 GCA_004027915.1 Capromys pilorides
CCAGTCTTTTGGCTTTGGATTTCATTTGCTCTTCTGTTTCTAGTCAGTTTAGGTGCTGCATGGGAGTATTTATTTGTTCCCATGCTGTTTTCTTAATGTGTGGGTTCAGAGCTATAAATTTCCCTCTAAGAACTGCTTTCATTGCATGCCATAAATTCCTATAGGTTGTGTTTGAATATTCATTAAACTGTAGATATTGTTTAATTTCTTCTGTAATCCATTGGTTGTTGAGGAGGGCGTTGTTTAATTTCCATGTATTTCTGGGTGTTTTTTTGTGGTTTCTTTTGTCATTTATTTCCAGTTTCATTGCACTGGGGTCAGATAATATGCATGGGATAATTTCTGTTTTCTTGCACATACTTAAGCATGATCTATGAGCTAGTATGTGGTCTACTTTAGAAAATGTCCATATACAGCTCAAAAAAATCTGTATTCAGAAGTGGTTGGGTGGAATACTCTGTACATGTCCATTAAGTCCATTTGTTTCAAGTTCTGTTTCAGTTCTGTTACTTCTCTGCCAATTTTTTGTCTGCTTAACCTACCTTTTTGGGATAAAGGGGTGTTAAGGTCTCCTGTTAAAGTTGTGATATTGTTTAGAAAAGTTATCATGTCTGCGTCTTATACTCTGAACGACTACTATGAAGACAACGGTATACATTTTATCAATTATTGTGGCTTTCCTACTAATGTGTTTTGATACTGTCTCAATGTTATTTCTTATTAAGAGTAATAAAAAATAAATAAATCTAAAAAAAATAAAGAATGTGGTATTGGATATTAGATTTTTCATGTTTATTAAGATTTGTCTTATATAGCTCAGTGTTCCGATGTTGAGTGTGTATATATTTATGAGTATTACCTCTTCGTCTTGAATTTTTCCCCTGACCAGTATGTAATGACTGTCTTTATTTCATTTGATCAATCTCAGTTTGAAGTTCAGACTATCTGAAAGCAGGATTGCTACCCCTGTTTTTTTACTGAAGTCCTTGGGGCTTGTAGTAGTGTTTTCCATCCTTTGACTTTCAGCTTATGAATTTCTTTCTGAGTTAAGTGTGTTTCTTGTATGCAGCATATTGTTGAATTTTGCTTCCTAATCCACTGTGCCAGTCTATTTCTTTTTGGTGGAGAATGAAGTTCATTTACATTGATAGTTATAACTGAAATGTATTGACTTATGATTGACATGCTTTTTAGCTACTATTGTTTTCCTCTTTTTCTCCTGTATTTAATTGGGTTCCTTATTTGATGGTTTCTTTTTGTTCTCATTTGTGGAGTTTGGGTCATTTTGGTCAGCCTTTAAAATATCTTCTAGTAGTCTGTGTAGGGTTTGCTTTGTAACTGTGAATTTTCTTAGTTGTTCTTTGTTGTGGAAGTATTTCACTTTTCCATCAAATTTAAAAGACAGGTTTGCAGGGTATAGCAGTCTGGGCTGGAATTTGTTTTCATGGAGGACCTGAAGTACTCTGCTCCATGCTTTTCTTGACTTCATTGTTTGTGAAGAGAAATCTGCTGTTATTCTGATGGGTTTTCCTTTCAATGCAATCTGCTTCTTTATTCTAACAGTTTTTAGTATGTTATTCTTCTGCTTGATTTTTGGGATCTTCACTATTATATTTCTGCATGTGTTTTTAGTCAGATCAGTGTTATTTGGTGTTCTGTATGCTTCAGTTTCCTGAACGTCAGATTGTTTTCTCATATTTTGGAAGTTTTCTCCTAGTACTTCTGCCCATATTCTTTTTATATCATTTGTATTGACTCCTTCTTTCTAATAACTGATGCCTATTAATCTCATGTTGTTCATCTTTGCATCATCTTTCAGATGTTAAATTATTTTTTCCTGCATCCTGGTTGTTTTTAAGAGAACCTTTCTTACCTTTTCACTAGCTGCAGCAGTGTCTTCAAGATATGAAACTCTACACTTTTGTTCATGCGGTGTTGCCAGCTTGTGACTGAGATTTTATTGCCCTGTATATCTCTTTGAAACTGCTTCGTCGGATCTATTTCTTTCCTATATTGTTCATTCTTCTTTAGAGGCATTTATTAATTCTTTCATTATAGTTATCCTTTCTGTTTTTTCTTCAGAGATTATTTCTAATCTGATTTCCTCTCTACCTTTCTGCAGTCATTCCTTTACTTCAGATGCTATTAATTCAGAGATTTCTTTTATTTTTTTTTACTTCACAGGTTATTTCTGATATCATTTCCTCTATACTTTTCTGCAGTTTTTTTTACTTCAGATACTATTAATTCATGCATTTCTTTTTTACTTTAGCAGTTATTTCTAATGTGCCTTCTTCTATACATGTCTGCATTTGTTTCTTTACATCGGATGCTATTATTTCCAAAGTTTCAGCTGTGTGATTCCCAGTTTCTTTTATGTTAGTGTCTCCTGCATTTATTCTGGGTGGGCTCAGGGCCTGAGATTGCATCTTGCTCCTTCTCTTTGTCACTTTGTATAGCAATGTCCTTTGCCCTTTGCTGTAGAGCTCTGGTGCAGTTATTTGGTTAGCGCTTGCTGAAATTTAGGTCTGGATCAACCAAGTTGGAACTTGTCTCAATGTGGTGACTGGATCTGGCTGCTGTGCTCTGTTTCTTTCTGGTGCTGCTCATGGAATTTAACCTGCTGTGCTCCTCTAGCAAGATGTTCAGCTCCTGGATTAGCTGAGAGGGTCTGAACCAGCCTCTCTGCAAGGAATTTTGCTGCAAGGCTCCACAGGTAATGCCAGGTCTGGCGTCTGCAAAAGTACCTCCACACACCTTTCACTGGACTCCAGTTAAGGAAGTATTTGGTGGGCAGGGGCAGGTGGAGAGGTCCTTATCTACATGTGCACTCTGGGGTGGACGGGTTCCAGGCTGAAGGGTCATTTCTGATGAGTGCTATTACCAAGGGTCCCTCTTTCAGATAATGGACACCACAGTCAGACTTGATGCTATTGTATTTTAAAATAAGATAATGGGGCTTCCTAATTCTGATTCCACAGGTCTGAACAAACCTCTGCTGGTATAGGATCACAAGGGAAGAACACTCCTGTTGGGCTAACGTAAGTGTCCTACATCAGGGAGGTGGCAATTCCTGTTGTGAATGGATAAATTGAAATTAGTGACTTGTACAATAACAATACATTGTTATTGTCCACATTGCTGAGTCATTCATCATCGATCAAATGAACTTTGAAACATATAGAACTTTTTAAAACTGAACTATGGGGCCAGCAAGACAGCTCAGTAGACTAAGCACTTTCTTATGCACAGGGACAGAGTTCAATCCCTGACACCATATGCCACACTAGCCCTTCCCTTGAATGTGCTGAGCTGGTCACTGGTCTGGGTGTGGTGGCACATGTCTAAAATTCCATTTTGGAGGAGGATGAAAGAAGGAGGATCACTATGAGTCTGAGCTGCATAGTGAGATCCTGTACCAAATACATAAAAGAATAAATAAATAAAATGGAATAACTATGAGGCCATGCTCAGGATACTGGGGAATAAGCAAGGGAAAGGTCACACTGAGAAGACCCACCTAGGCCCTGTGATAGTTCTCTTCTTCTGGTTTACCAGGTGAAATAGTGCTGTTTCCATCAGAACATCTATAGTACTGCCTTTCCCTCCCTGCCCCCCACAAATCTGCATCCAAACAACTATTCTTTAACCCAGGTAACTTTTAGTTACCTTGTTATCTGCCACTGAAGGGCTTTGTTTCACAGTGGGTTTTATATTGCCTTCAAATCTACCCTGGTAAATTCCCCAGAACCTTTTCTAAGCTGCTTAAAGGCACAGCTGATTTTTACACATTCTTTTCATTTGAATGCCATTGAGCACCGTGACCTGAACATGAAATTTTGAATGCAGTGAACTCAGTCCTATGAATAATTTAGGTTTCTCCTCTAAGTTTATGGTTTTAGTAAGTAATGAAAATTAAAAGAAAATTATACATTTAAAATATCTTCACATGTCCATCTTATATATTAGATATTCTAGTATTGTCCTGCCTTGTTCTGGATATGAACATGGTCTTTAAAATTGAAATTTTTACTTTATTTTCCTCCCAGTAACACAATGATAGCTTAATTTCTCGCTTGGAAAACAAAAGCTTTGAATTTTCCTTCCATCTCCTATATCATTTCTGCCTAAATTATGGCAGCATAATTTTCTCTGGATAATAACATGCCTCATTTTAGCAAAGACATAAAAATATTCATACCAAACACAGGGCTCTTAAGGTAGATTTTCTATTATTTATGCTTAAAAGAAATGTTTGCAAAGGGATCCTGGCCCTTTAAAGTCTGTGGCTATTAAATAGTCCCCTGTTGCAAGAGAACAGTGGATCTTAGGTCAGTTTTATGGTCTTAGCACCTCAGCTATTTCTTGTAATGCAATTATCATACCAATTCAACCATTTCGTGATGTAGTGCCAGCTTCTCATTAGAATGAGAACACTTAAAAATAGCAGAGAACTTTGCAAAACCTTAAACCTTTTCAGGAGAGCAAAAATTCATAGAGGTGGTTGTGCCTTTGTCTGTCCACCCGCCCCTCTCTATTGCTGTTCCCAGGTTGCAAGATAGTTATTTCAGCAAGGACACACAGCAGAAACAACAAGAACTTCTAAGAACACCCACAGAAGTACATGTTATCAGCAAATTTCTTTCCCAAGACAACACTGATTAGGAATGGCATTACAAACTCCCCACAATACATGAGTCTTCTAGAAACTTCCTTAGGTTTCACAAGCAAATAGTATTAAACTCTTAATTCTGCTCCATCCAGTAGGTCTTGATGGGGACATCATAAAGGTCAACAGCCAAAGACATTTCAGTTAATGGTGGCCACATAAATCACCCTGGGTGGGGACAGCTAATGACTAGATGCAAGTTAACATGAAGAAAGACTTAGAGTGCCAATAAAACACTGAAAACTGCACAGACTTGTCAGTTGATAGCATAATTCAAACAGAAAGAAACAAAAACAATGCTTTAGTTTGTTCTTATAATGAAATATGCTATGCAGGCTAACGTTATAAAGAAAGTGTATTTGGCTCACAGTTTTGGTGATTCAAAGGCGAGGTGTTGCCCTTACTTTGCTTCTAGAAAGGACCTTGTGGAGGAGGACATCAAAAAGAAAGGTGTGCGTGGAGGAAGAATCACATCTCAAAATAATAAGCTAGACAGCTGGGTAGGGCCAACCTCGTTTTTCTAACTCTGTCTTAGGAAATTTCCAGCTATAGTCCCATATTATTGTGCAAAAAAACCAGCTGTCACATCTAGAGAGTCATCTCAAATCTTCTCCCAGGTGATCTGGAAAACGTGCCCCAACACTCAAAAGTCCCTAGTAATAGGACACTTCCTGTTTTGCCATGGCCTTCAGCAGGGACATTGTAGACTCTAAGACAGGTCACTAACTTATTATACAGCACTACTCCCTGCAAGTCTGCACACTTGCAATGCCCAGGGAGGTCAGTACCTTTCATAGGTAAATGCTGCTGCTAAGAGACTAAAGACTCAAATAGCAAAAGCAGAGTTATTCTTGTGTTGTTCTTAGAGGTGGACTCAATGTGAATTTGGTGAACTATACATCCCTGATGTGCAGAAAAGCCTTTCCATTTCTGCTCATCATTGTTTCAGACCAAGTTGGAAAAATTTTAACCCAATTGTAAGTCAAGCCAAAATCTAAGTACCGCTGAGAGAGGTAACTCTTTACTGGTATCTCTGTCACCTTTAAGCGTAATTTCAGTGGCTCTTGGAGTGTAATATGCACAAAAGTCTTCTGCAATATTTGTTTAAAAATGAATATTCTCAGATCTCACTCCTAGAAGTTAGTAATTTTGGACTGAGACCCAAGGTTCTATATTTTTATGAATCGTTCCAAATAATTCCAGTGGAAATTATTTTAAGGCCATAGTTCAATAACTATTACTTTGTTATTCTAATGCAGTAAATGGGTTTTAATAACAATTCTGAATAAATCTCTTTTGCTAAGTAATTTATTTTCATAAGGGAGCTAGATGTTGCTACTTGAATGAAACTGAAATTGAAGTCCAGGTATGTCTAAGCCACACTGAGCACGCTGCCTTGGATATTTTGTTAAGCTAAGGTGGAGGGAGCTTAAAGGCAGAGAGGGGTTCCCAGGAAGAATAAAAACATGTGCTGGACATAACTTCAGCTGATGTCAAACTCTTCTTACAATCATTTTTCTTTACTTCAAACTGAAAAACTAAATAGGAGCCATTAGCTGAGAAGATCTTATGAGTACTTTGTGGAACACTGATGCAGCTTCAGGACACCCTTGGCTTGCTACAATTAGCTTCTTTGGATAGACTGAGTAATTAAGCTCCCTGGTGACAGTCTGTAGAATTCCACAATGAAGCGAAGAATAAGACAGGGCGAACCCTGACTGCATGGTGATAGAAGATTATTTGTTGTAGTTTTTCCAAGGAAAGTGAAAGAAAGCAGGACTATTGGGTTCTGTCACAAGTAGAAATTCAATCATATTTTGTCCTTATCTGGTCCAAAGGTCTTCTGAGGGACTAAAGTACTGGTGACACATGTTTTTCAGACAAGAATGGAGTCACTGTGCATCATAAGTTGGCCTCATCCATTCCCTACTGGTTGAATGTGCAAGTACATTTCTTTCCTCTTTGTAGGTGTGGTTTGTATTAAAAACAATGGCTAATATGTACTGAGCACTTACATGGCTGGTGGTCTGTGGCAGGTGTTCTGTCCACTTATGTGGCAGTTGTTCCAGTACAAACTTTACAACACTTTACAAACAGTATCTCCCTTAATCCGCACCATACCCTGATATTTTCATTTTATAGATGAGAAAAGCAAAGCTAAGAGGACTAAGTAATTAACATTAGCCTCAGGCTACCTCTAATTATTAATGTTGAAATCTGACCTGCCCGACTTTTAATTGGGTATAATCTGGATATGTAATGACCACCATGTTGTCTCTGGAAATAGAAGCCCCTGGAAATGGCAATGGGAGGGGGTAAATTGGGAACCTAGACCAGAGGGTGTAAATGTAGGTGAAGAAGAGGTGAAGTCAGTTAAATGTGTAGCCTCCCAAGATTCTCTATGTCCATAAAAGATTTCCTTATGGGCACAGTCCCAAAGCAGGAGGTCAGTAAAGTTTGCACACACTTTCATAACCATCTGCCACCAGGTGCCAAATCTCCAGATTTCCATCCATGCCACACAAGGTATCTTCACCAGGGCTTAGTTGCAGGAAACAAAATTCCTCCTTGATGGAGCCTACACAAAACACAAGGAATTTATTAAAAGAATATTCATTTCTGAAGTTTATATATTGAATGTCCCCCAGAGTTCTGTCATCATTAAATTTTAGCCCCTGGCATGGCACTGTTGAAAGGTAATGGAGGGGCCAGGGAAATAGCTCAGTAGAATAGGCACTTGCCCAGCAAGCACAAGGGCCTGAGTTCAATCCCCCCTCCCACCCAAAAAAAAAAAAAAAAAAAAAAAAAAAAGGTAATGGAGGATTGGCCAGATACATCAGTGGACTAAAGTGCCTGCTTAGGCAGATGCAGGCATTGCGTCCAATCCCTGGCATCCCATGCCAGCCCCACCCTGAGACAGTGATTGAGACTGGCTCTGGTGGTGCATGCTTCCCAACACTTGGGAGGCTGAAAACAGGAGAATATGAGTCTAATCTGTGTAGTGAGACCCTGTAGACTGTACTAAATACATAAGAGACAGACAGGCAGGCAGGCAGGCAGACAGACAGACAGATGAGAATGGGATCTTTCAGAGGTGGGGCTAGTGCAAGATGTTTAGGTCACTGGAGGTAATGACCTAAAAGGAGTCACGCAAAGGGGATTTGCCTCACCCAAGTCCCTCCTCTATCTTCCTTGTTTTCTGGCAATGCAGTGAGCAATTTTGACACGCTGTTCATTGCTATCATAATGTGCTATGAAACACAAGCCCAAAGCAACAGGTTCGTGACTTGAACCTCCCAAACTGAAAAGCACAATAAACTTTTTCTCTCAGTAGCTTGGTGTTTGCAGGTATTTTGTCATAGTAATGAAAATCCAGCTAACCCACTGATCTTTCTCACATAAGAGGACTATAGCACAAGCTCAGAATTAACCAGGCCTTGGAAACGGTGGAAATCAGGGACAAGGATGCCATTAAGACACTTGCTTGCACTGTCTTTTTCTTCTTTGGGTTTTTGCTTTTGACTTTTTTTTCACATCCTCCCACTGCAAACAGAGGAAGCATAATTATGGGATCGAAGACCTACATTCTGCAGCAGCCACTAGCAAGATACTGATTAACATTCTACATTGTCCTAACTAAAAAGTCTTGCAAAAAGCACCCTGAACTGGGTGGTCACTCCTTTCACTTTGCTACACAGATTACTCTTATTAATTTTTAACAGTGAGCAGCTAAAATTTAATTCCAAAGAGTTTCACCATTGTACTGGAGCATCATTTTGATTACTATTAAATGAAATAATGAATAAAAATTATAATGGTATACTAATACCAAGAAACACCCTGGACTCCTAAATGGGCCTTCAGCTTTCTCTAGCTCAGGTGTTAGTGGTACTTCTCCATACAGTACAGAAGTAAATCCATACAGGGGCTGACTAGATGTTTTACGAATACACTCACTGCTCCAAGGAAGACAGTTAATTCTTAGTGTAGGATTATTATGATTAATAAAATCTAAGTTCTTCTCAGGTACTAATTAGATCATAGTGGTAATAATCTTACACAGAATTTAACAGTCATAGATGGGGATGAGGTACTGAATGAGTTGGGTTGTAATAACTATGTCCAACCTAAGAAATATCTGGACTGATTATGTAACCAAAGAAGGAATTAATGACAATAATGCTCATGGATCTCTTTGGACTATGTTGGCATCACATTATGCAGAAAGCTTTCCTGACCTTAACCCTTGGAAAGGCTTTCCTTATGTCTTTTATAGCACATTATGAGAGGCCCAAGTCCAGGGAACTAATCATTTGTGGGCTGGAAGCTCCAAAGTGTACCCCAAAATAGTTCATTGGTGAATAACCGGCTTAGGACACCGCTCCCGTCCTTCTGTTGGACAGGAGCTTTCTTTTCCCTAATAAATATATTCTGCTCATAAAACAAAGCTCATCGTCACAAGGATTTTGTTATGATGATGAAAAGCTCACTAATATATGACTCTATCGTGATGATCAACCAACATTCTTCACACAATGCCTGGATGTCCCATGAAGGTTGGTTGTCAGCAGTGGCATTGCTACTATGGCTGCTGTTCTGATAGCACTAGCAAAGCAGACAAAGTATAGCCTCTTAATATTTGCCAGGATACCCGAGAGATATTTGATATCACTCACAAAGAGACTATTTGAAGGCTTTATTTCCTGTTAGACTCTTGTCTGAATTTAGATTAAAGAGCCACCAGAATCTTGTGGCCCAGAGATTGCCCCACGTTAATTCACAGCACATGATACAGGCTGGTCAGAAGTGCTTGGAGTGGGCTGGCCCACTCCAAGAGGCAGGGCTGTGGCCCCACAGTCTGCTTTAGGAGCACACCTCCAAGAACTAAGGGCGTGTCATGTAAAGGTCCATGTAAAGGTGCTTGCTTAGGCAGATGCAGGGGCCAGGGTTCTATCTGCGGGATGCCATGCAGGTCCTGCCCCCAACCGGGATGGTGGGGGTACAGTTCTGAGACTGCAATTGAGACTGGGCATGGTAGTGTGTGCCTGTTTGGGAGGCTGAAAACAGGAGGATCACTATGAGTCCCATCTGTGTAGTGAGATCCTGTAGACCCAGTACTAAACACATTTTTTAAAAATAGTGCTTGGAGCTTTCTTTCCTCTGGGCAACAGCTAGAACGTGCATTTCTGTATTAGTCATACCCTGTTGTAAAACAAATCACTCTACAACCTAACAGTTTAAAACCACACAGGCTTACCATATAACACCATTTCTAGGGGTTAGGATCTAGTGTGACTTTCCTGGGAGTGTTGGGCTCAGAGTCTGTCACAAGTTGTAGGTGAGTCCTCAGCTGGGGCTACAGCCACTGGACCTAGGGGAGTCACCTCTGAAGCAGTGCAGTTACAGGGCCATTAGCCAGAGGCCTCGCTTGCTGACGATTGGCAAAGACTCCACCTCCTAGCCGCAAGACTATACCTCTCCACACAGCTGCCTGGCTGTCCTGGTGACACAGCAGTGACTTTCCCCAAAGTAAGAAACTGAGTAATTAGGATGGAGAAGGGCAAGAAGCCCTTATGATCTAAATTCCAAAGGTCATACTTTCATTATTTCTGTTCATTAGAAGCAGATCACTAAGTAATCCACACTTGAAGGGAAAGGAATAAATTTCATCTCCTCAAGCATGCATGAATACATTAAAAACCTCAAAGAACATGGCAATTTTAATATAGCAAACATA
Source organism: Capromys pilorides (assembly GCA_004027915.1). Lineage (NCBI taxonomy): Eukaryota > Metazoa > Chordata > Mammalia > Rodentia > Capromyidae > Capromys > Capromys pilorides. The sequence continues at coordinate 10,407 of PVKN010040199.1, forward strand.
GAATGATGATAGTGATTCTTTTCCATCAACTTCTAGATGAAAATAGAAAACTAGACTAGAGTAGGGCTGCAAGGTTGAAAGAGTCTAGGTTGTTGAATGATCTACAGAAGTGTCTCCCTGCCATCTGTCTTAGGCTAGAATCTGAGTGAGAAATAAACTTCTGTTAGACTAAACCATTGAGTCTGCAAGTAATCTTCCTTAATTCCCTAAATTTCAAAGAAAGGAACATGTTTGTTTTTCAATGATGTTTTAGCAAACATATTCTAGGAGGTACACAAACTTCAGCTGATTACCATATAAAATTAGTACACTCAGCAAGGTTTAAATGTCTACACACTGTGCCCTGTATAA
>PVKN010040200.1:0-10757 GCA_004027915.1 Capromys pilorides
GAAGTAATAGCAGAAAACTTTACAAATATGGGGAAATAATTCGGCATTCAGGTAACTGAAGCAAATGGAACTCAAAATGACATCAACCCAATTAAAAACACACCCAGATATATAATAGTCAAGATTCCAGAAATCCAGCAGAAGAATAATATACTAAAAGCCACTAGAGAAAAGAAACAGATCACATTTAAGGAAAACCCACCAGAATAATGCAAAATTTCTCTTCACAAACCATTAAGTCAAGAAGAGCATGGAGCAGGATACTTCAAGACCTCCATGAAAACAAATTCCAGCCCAGACTGCTATACCCTGCAAAACTCTTTGCAAGTTTGATGGAGAAGAAAAATACTTCCATGACAAAAAAACAACTAAAAACTTTCATGATGACAAAGCCAACCCTACACAATCTACTAAAAGATATTCTAGAGAAGGATTAAAATGACCAGAACTCCACTAATGAGAGCAGAAAAAAAGAACAAGAAACAAGACAAACATTTAAACATAGGATAAAAAGGTGTAAACAACAGCAGGTAAAAAACATGTCAATTATAAGTCAAAAAAATTATTTCAATACATCTCAATTATAATCATCAATGTAAATGGACTTGATTCACCAATTAAAAGAAACAGACTGGGATGGTGGATTAGGAAGCAAAATCCAACCATATGCTGTATAGAAGAAACACATTTGACTCACAAAAAATTCAAACGCTGAAAGTCAAAGAATGGAAAACAATACTACACACCCCAGCACCTCAGAAAAAAGCAGGGGTAGCAGTTCTTTTGCATACAGTATCAACTTCAAACCAAAACTGATCAAATGAAATAAAGAAGGCCACTATATACTGGTCAAGGGAAAAATTCAAGCAGAAGAGGCAACCCTCATAGATATGTACACACTCAACATGGGAGAACCCAGATATGTAAGACAAATCTTAATGGACATGAAAAATCTAATAACCAATACCACAATCCTAAAATGAGATGTTAACCCCCTTAACCCAACAAGATAGGTTAAGTAAACAAAAAATTAGCAAAGAAGTAGCAGAACTGAACCAGAACTTGGAACAAATGGGCTTAGTAAACATATACAGTGTCCCTCCCAGTCACTTCTGCATACACACTTTTTCAGCTGCCCATGGGACATTTTCCAAAATAGATCACATACTAGTCCATAGATCATGCTGAAGTATATGCAAGAAATCAGAAATTATCCCATGCATGTTATCTGATCACAGTGCAATGAACTGGAAAAAAAATAACAAAAGAAATTACAAAAAATATATAAATACATGGAAATTAAAAAACACCCTTATCAGCAACCAATGGGTTACAGATAAAATTAAAGAAATTAAACAATATCTACAATTTAAAAAATTGAAACATAACTTATAGAAATTTATGGGATGCAATGAAAGCACTTCTTAGAAGGAAATTTCTAGCTCTGAATTCACACATTAGGAAAACAGAATAGGAACAAATAAATGCCCTATTGCAGCACATCAAACATCTAGAAAAGGGAGAGTAAAACAAACCCAAAGCCCAAAGAAGCCTGGAAATTATAAAGATTAGAGCAGAAATGAATTCAACTGAGAAAAAAAATACAAAGAATTAGCAAATCAAAAAGCTGGTTCTTTGAAAGATTACATAAAATTGATAAGCCACTAGATAACCTCATCAAAAAGAGGAAAGAAAAAACTCGAATTTAAGCAACAAGGAATGAAAATGGTGAAATTATTGCAAACTCTACAGAAATTCAGAAGATCATCAATAGTACTTTGAAAAACTTTACTCTCAAAGAATTGAAAACACTGAAGAAATAGACAGAATTCTAGAAAGGGACAAATTACCAAAACCAAATCAATAAGATATAAGAATGCTCAATAACCAAATAACAGCCAAAGAAATACAAAATGTAACAAAAAATGTAGACAAAGAAAAGTCCAGATCCTAGGGGATTCACAGTTGAATTCTACAAGAAATTTACAGAAGACGTAATCCCAATACTCCTCAAACTCTTCCATGAAACTGAAAAGGAAATAACACTCCCAAAATCATTCCTGGAGGCAAGTATTATACTGATACTAAAACCAGAGAAAGACGCAACTAAAAAGAGAACTACAGGTCAATCTCTCTCATGAACATAGATGCAAAAATCCTCAATAAAATCCTTGCAAATGGAATACCCCAAATCATTAAGAAAATTATACACCATGACCAGGTAAGATCCATCCTAGGGAGTCAAGGATGGCTCAATATGTGCAAATCTATAAACATACTATGGCTATATCAATAAAGCCAAATCCAAAAACCACATGATTATCCCAATTAATGCAGGAAAGGCTTTTGACAAAGTCCAAAACTCATTCATGTTCAAAATCCTACAGAAAATTGGAAAAGATGGCCACTACATCAGTCTGATAAAAGCCAGCTATGACAATCCAACAACTAATATAACTCTAACTGGGGAAAAACTGAAATCTTTTATTCTAAGATCTGATACAAGACAAGGATGTCCTCTATCACTACTCCCATTCAATATGGTTCTGAATTCATTAGCTAGATACATTAGACAAGAGGGAGAAATAAAAGGGATAAGAATAGGTCAAGAAGAAGTCAAACTATCATTATTTGCAGATGACATGATACTCTACATGGACGATCATCAAAAACTCCACCAAGAAGCTACTAGAATTAATACACAAATTCAAAAGTATAGCAGGATACATAGTCAACACCCAAAGAATTGAAATAGCATTCCTCTACGTAGATAACAAGGACACTGAGGAGGAAAATAGAGAAATAATACCTTTTACAATAGCACCTCAGAAAATGAAATACTTAGGAATTAATCTCACAGAAGAAGTAAAAGACCTAGTCAAAGAAAATTACAGTACTCTGAAAAAGATCATAGACAATTTCAGAAAATGGAAAGATATTCCCTGCTCCTGGAAAGGAAGAACCAACATTGTGAATATGGTCATGCTCCCAAAATTATTATACAGCTTTAATGCAATCCAAATCAAAATACCATGAGCATACCTCACAGACCTAGAGAAATAATTGCTCAAATTTATTAGTAACCAGAAAAGACCTAGAATAGCAAGGACAGTCCTGGGGAACAAAGATAAGGCAGGAGGCATTACAATTCCAGACTTGAAATTATATTACAAAGCTACTGTGATAAAATCAGCATGGTATTGGCAACCTGAGGATTAGTGGAATAGATTAGAAAATGCTGAAGCAACTACAAACACACTCAGCCACCTTATTTTCAACAAAGGGGAAAAACATGTTTACTGGGAGAAAAATATCTCTTTAACAAATGATGCTAGAAAAACTGGCTCTCTACATACCAAAAACTAAAACTTGACCCAGGTATAACACCATGCACTAAATTAAAGTCAAAATGGATTAAAAATCTAAACATTAAAGCAGAAACATTAAATCTCCTGGAACAGAAAGTAAGAGGAAATCTTGAAGACATAGGGGTAGGCAAACAGTTCATGGACAAAAATTAAACTGAACAGATAGTACTTCAAAGAATTAACTGGGACCTGCTCTTATTGAGAAGTTTTTGCCTGTCAAAAGTAATTACCAACAGAGTGAAAACGCAACCCACAAACTTCAAAAATAATTTAACTAATAAGGACTCAGACAAAGATCTTCTCTCTAAAATTTATAAAGAAGTAAAAACCACTAGGTAGAGCTCCAAAATTTAAAGACCCAATAGAGAAATGAGTATCTGAGATGAGCACACACTTGTCAGTGGAAGAAATACTAGAAGCTAATAAATACATTAAAAAATGCTCCACATCACTAGCCATCCGTGAAATGTAAATTAAAACAACACTGAGATAATATCTCACCCCAGAGAGAATAGCCGTCATAAAGAAATCAACCAAAAACAAAGGTTGGAGAGGCTATGGGGAAAAGGGCACCCTTTTACACTGCTGATGGAAATGTAGATTGGTACAACCATTGTGGAAATCAGTGTGGAGACTCCTTAAAAAACTAGGACTGGAAATCCTATTCAATCCAGCTATTGAATTCTCCCTACAAGAGAATTCTCCTACTGGGAATTCTCCCACAAGAACTAAAAATATCATATCATAGAGATGTTTGTGCACCTACGTTTATAGCAGCACAATTTGTGATAGACAAATCTTGGAAACAACCATAGTGCCCATCACCAGAAGAACAGATGAAAAATATGTGTTTTTATACAATGGAGTACTACTCAGCTACAAAGAATAATAAGCTCAAAGCCTTCATATATAAGTGGATGCAATTTGAAAATATATTCATATGTGAAATAATCAGACTCACATGTATGAATATCACATAGTCTTCCTAGCATAAGAACTTAAAAGAAGAAATAAAAATGGAAAGGCATACAGTTAAATGGAAAGTGAGAATTTAAGGATTAAATGATGAAGAAAGAGCAAGCAGAAAAGTTAGGAATTATAGGAGGGACAAAGCCATACATTTATTACACAAGATGGTTAAGACAATGGTTCCTAAGAATCTCCATCGGTTTTTTGAAACTAGCAGTTAATGGGTAGAATTCTTACCCTTGCTAACTATATATGATAACATCTGGGAACTAAGCAACTAGACTGAGGACAGCAATGCAGAACATTAAAACCATGCTTGGAATACCTACCATTTTGGTCTTCTAAATGCATACTGCTTCTAATGTCATATCAATTATTGCTGTTCTCTCTCTCTCTCAAGTAAATGTTTTCTTAAACAAAAAAGGTAATAAAGGAAATAAGAGAAAAGAAAAGATGCCATAGGATCATCCTGCTACCATTTTGTATATGGTTAGATTTCTTAAATTTCTATGTAAAAATGTGTATTTGTTTTTCTTTTTCACATTCTGTAGGGATTTAAAGTTTAGAATATCAATGATTGTTGGAAAACACCTATTCCATGTTATGTCTAAAGCATTTTTTAAACTTTATTTATGTTATGGCCAGCTCAGCCTTCCCTGGGGGTGGGACTGGTGCAGCATGTGGTGTCAGGGATAGAACCATGATCCCTGCTGTTGCCTAAGCTGGTGCTTTAGACTGCTGAGCTATCTCGTGGACCCCAGTCTGACATTTGATATTCAGAAAGATAGTGATGTTAAGCTCAAGTGCCTATGTTGTAGGATGATAATATCATTAAGCTTCTCTTTTGGACAGTTAACAATTTAAATTTGCAGACCAAAAAATTAAAGAAAAACAAGAACTACAAGGATAGCCAATATTCAGGCCCTAGCCCTTCAAGATCAGTGAGGACTCAGGACATAAGAAAACCTGTTGTTGTAGGTTGTGTGTCGGTGCTGAATGAAACAATGAGAAGACCCAATAAAGGGAGCTCAGAGGACTCACTGAGATCTATGTCTCTTGAAATGAGCCCAGAACCTCAGCAGCATGTTCCTTTTATTTAGATCATACAATAGAAGGATTACAGGGAGGAGAGGAGATAATCACCAATGTCTCAAGTAAAGGCGAAGACATCAATCAGGATAAGCTATTACACCAATGTCTCAAGTAAGGGTGGAGACATCAGTCAGGATAAGCTATTACCACCTTTTTAAATTCTAGTTTTCTGAAATCCCCAAATAACAGATTACAACCCACCCTAAGCTTTGTTTCTTATCTTTACATATCCCCCACTTTTACTATTAAATGCTTGAAAAATAATTTTTTGAAGCATTAGGGTGAGGACTGCAGACTTTTGATCCATAGCTTATTGCTGGATCTGTCCTCATTGCTAAACTAAACAGGATATACAAATAGTTCAGAGACAATATACACAAATCTCTTACTACATTTCCACTGAAACATAAGATAACATGAAAAGGATCAAAGTCTTCAATGCCATGAGAGATACTTTGTAACAGATGGAGTTTGGTTCCATGCGATTAGAGTTATACAAAATGAAGAAGCATTGCAATCACATTTTCAACAAGGTTGACATTGCAGAACAACAGTTTGTCCTCCCAACATAACAACAGCTTATTTTAAATCACTTATCTTAGTATTCAACTCTGAGTCTGCGTGTCTTTGAAAAGTCCATAATTGTTTTAAATCCTTGTGCCATTGCTGCACAAAATGAACAGTCTGTACACCTTGGCTCAATGTTACTTTGGCCATAGCAGCTGTGGATGTGAAGGCTTATCATGAGCTCAAACTTGCCTTTTGTTCTCTTCTTTAACATCTCCATTAAATGTTGGAACCGCATCATGGAAGGAGAGTCTCGCCATGGGCGATATAGTTGTATTGGAAGTCAAATTCTGGTCCTTGTCCTGAGAATATAGATGTTATCTCTAGAAAAATTAAAGCTGAGTAGAACGAGTTGTTCTCCCTTTAAGTAATGAGGTATTTCCATCTTAATTTCTTTCCTTCTGCCATCTGGGTAGAGCCATAAGCTCAGATAGAGCTTCATAGAGCTTCCTAGAACTCCAATTTGACACTTCCATTGGAAGTATTAACTAATTCCCAGGCTGCCTCTCCTCTTACAGATTTCCCAATGTATCCTAATCATTAAGATAAGCAACGTTGGTATTCTGGCAGGATGGCAGATCTGGCAGTGAAAACATTCTATTAGCAGCTATACCTTTAAAGTTCTTTCCTTGGAGAAGAAAAAGTCCCCTTTTTCTTCCTTTGCCTTGGTGTTATTTTTTACTAGACCTTTTCCACATATTTACCAGAAATGACAGTAAAGTGGATGACTCCAAATGATATATTCTTCTGGCTCCCTTCAGTTGATGATTATTTGTTTGACCTTTGATGTTTAGGTCTGGCCCATACCGGGAGCATTCGTCCCTTCCCATAGTTACTAAATACCTTGCCTTCTGTGTTATCTCCTTTGAGGGCCTAGCCCTGTCTGACTGCCTATAATATTTCTATCTAACTCAGCTATCTGCAACATTCCCCCCTCTGAAGAAGTAACCTCAACTGCCATGAGGGAAAGATGGGCGATGACCGCTCTGGCTTCTTCAGGCTGAAAGGGGTAGTAGCTGGGAATTGGCAGTCAGAGATACTCTCCAGAGGTTCTACCTAAAGGCCCTCGAGAGATGCCAGGCATTTTTATCTTGGTAGGTGGAATCACTTTAAATCTGGAGAAGATAAAGCCAAAGAAATTATTAAACATACATGGGCCAAATAACATCAGTGGAATAATTATGAATATGGCTAAAATGATTTTTACCAATAGTAATGGACAAGTTGTGAGAGAACAGTGACATCTACAAATTAGTTTCATTTGTATATTGCTGAACTCAATCTTCTAATATATATTATACTTGTAAAAACTAGTCTTAGTGTAAATTGGATTAATAACCAACCTATCTCAGTCACACCTAAAACAAGATGTCTTGTAAAGTCTGTTTCTTTTGAGATATGATGACTGAAAGGAAAGTCAGGGTTAGAGAAAAACAAAGAGATCTGTGCCAATGCCCAGCAATAGGCTGGGTTTTCTTTTTGGTCATGATTTCTCAGGACTCCTCCTTGGGAATGACAGAGACTGTCTGGCCAGAGGGAACAGGGAGGCCCAGTGCCCTTTAGTCCTACTGGACCATCTAGGAAGCTGAGTCTGAGCTCTGGGGCCTTCACTTCAGAGTGCAGCTGCACTTCTAAGCAACTGCTTTGGCAGTCAGGGCATAGTTTGTGGGCTCTTGAGACAATCCCTCTTATTCTGGCCTGGTTTCTGACAGTCATAGCAGATGAACTTTATTGTCATTGAGCTCTTCTTGGAGCCAAGAGAATCAGACTCAAGATCTATTTTTGGAGCCACAACAAGGCAACTGTTTTTTATCTCCTTTCTTTTCTCTCCCTGGCTTTTTCCCAGTTCCAGTTATATGAGATTGTTTTCTTAGTGTCTTCAATCCTTTTTCATATGCCTCACTTTGCCACAATTCAAAAATTTTGCAAGATTTTGTTTGCATGAAGTTTGTAATGTGGTGGCCAGTAAATTAGCTTTAGGAGGTTCAGAGCCACTATCTGCACAAGCCTTAATATATTCCTCCAGTGAAGCACCTTGAGCCTTTAATGGGCATATAACCTTTTGACATTCTGAGTTAGAATTTTCAAAAGACAAAGTTTGTAACAACATATCTCGAAGATCAAGCTGTCTGACTGTTTTATCAATTGCTTCCTTGAGCCGAGAGATAAAATCAACAAAGGGCTCATTTTGAGACTGTATTACTTTAGTAAAAGACTTTAGAGCTTCTCCCGGTTTTTCAACCTTCTCCCATGCTCTGAGACAACATAAACACGTCTGAACAATTCCCATATCATCATACTGAAGTTGAGCTGTCATACCAAACCATGCACCTGAGCCAGTAAGCTGGTCCGCTGTTATAGCAACAGGCAGATTTCGACCTCTGTTTATCCTATCCTGGGTTTCTGCTTCATCTTTCCACCAGGTACGGAATTGAAGATATTGTCCTGGTTCCAAAATAGTATGGCACAATACTTCTCAATCATGAGGAATAAGCCTATGTTCATCTACCAATCCTTATAAGAGGCCAACAACATAATTAGATTGCATTCCATATGACATAACAGCTTGCTTCAATTCTTTGATGGTCTGAAAAGCCAAAAGTCAATGATCCCACTGTACATAACCATTTGGGTGTTTCCCATTTGGAGGGTGCTGTTGAACCACAACAGGGCAAACTCCCAGTGGAGTTTTGTAAGCCTCTGGGTCTCCTGGTTTCTTCCTTGTAATATAGCTTTAGTCACTGCGCCCCTAGGTCCAACAGCCAAGATAAGTTGCTTATGCTCATATGGAGGAGCAGAGGGATTAGTGGGGGATGAGGCAGAGGTTGAGTTTTAACAAGCATTGAAGGTGGACTTGAAACATCCAATCACTTCACCAATTCGGATATCAATTGTGTCAAATGTTCCACATGGCAGGATAACTCCCGGTTATCTGCCTCTTTCTCCAACCCATTCCCCTGAACATCTGAAAAGTCCTCTGAATCAGAGGACAGAGGTTGAAGAGCCAGAAATGTTTATTTTACTTCTGATTCTTTGATTTAGATTCTTTACCCAACAAGGACAAATTAAGATATATGGTACTGCTTTCATGTTCCATAGTGTCCTGATCAATTGAATCCCTTGTAGGGCTGCCTTCCTGAGTCTGAGGAATTGGCTGCAGACTTGATTCCTCAGAGTCAGACTGCAGGGACTCCAGAGCCACAGAAATAAGGTTACACAAAGATCACACGCTTAAAAGAATAGGTTCTTCTTGCTGATGTGCTCTGCGCAGAGCTTTCATGACCTGTTTCCAAATTTTTAAGTTTAGGGCAGCCTTTCCCTTAGGCTGAAACCAACAACAATGTCTTTTTATGAGGAAAAATAATTCTTCAAAACTTTTTGGTTTCACCTTTACCCTGCTCCTTTGAGTAATGTCTCTATAAGATGGACACACTCCTTTTCTATTGAAGCAGAGTTTCCCATTACTCTGAACTATTGCCGGTGGTCTCGCCTACCCTGGGCATACTTTTCCCACTTGGTCAGGCCTCTCTTAACTTACCCCTGGTTGTCTTCCGTGCCCCACATTGCACACCACTTGTTGTAGGTTTTGTGTTAGTGCCAAAAGAAACAAGAAGACCTGATGAAGGTAGCTCAGAGGACTCACTGAGATCTGTCTCTCTCAAAGTGAGCCTAGAACCTCAGAAGCATGTTCCTTTTATTTAGGTCATACAATAGAAGGATTACAGGGAGGAGAGGAGATAATCACCAATGTCTCAAGTAAGGGTGGAAACATCAGTCAGGATAAGCTATTACCACCTTTTTAAATCCTAGTTTTCTGAAATCCCCAAGTAACAGATTACAACCCACCCTAAGCTTTGTTTATTGTTCTTCGCTTCTTTAAGATGCTAGCTTCTTATCTTTACACCTGTACTGTAACATCCTGTAGCTCAGTGGTGTCCCAAATTTTCTGATCATGGAGATTATGGGGCCACAGAGGAAACTGACTGACAATGAATAGTGTGCCTAAGGAGAGCCACCTAGCAAGAAAACATTCTCTCAAGCTTTCACAGAGAACAAACTGGCCAAGCAATGGCCGTGACTCTTCCAGATGGCTGATACTGACAAAAGTTCTACAAACTGCTGTATATGGTATCAGGGTAAATCCTGGGGGATTTGTCTGACCTTGTCAGATACAGAAGTTACATTTTTTTGTTGTATAGGTCTAGCTTTATCTTTGTCTTAACCATCTAACAAAAAAATCTAACTAAGAGATATGAAAAGTAAAGCCAAACCCAGGTTTGGTGGCACATGCCTGTAATCCCAGCACTTGGGAAGCTGAGGCAGGAGGATCAGTGCAAGTATGAGACCATCCTGGGCTACAAAATTGAACTCAAGGCTAGCCTGAATGGCAAAGTAAGACCCTGTCTAAAAAGACATACAAAAATAAAAATAAAAAAATAAATGAATAAAAGCCACTAGAGAAAAAAACCATCATATTTAAAGGAAAGCCCATCAGAATAACAGCAGATTTCTCTTCACAAATCATGCAGTCAAGAAGAGCATGGAGCAAGCGCTTCAAGTCCTCCATGAAAACAAATTCCAGCCCAGACTGCTATACCCTCAAAACTCTCCTTCAACTATGAGGGAGAAGTGAAATACTTTCATGACAAATAACAACTAAAGAATTATATGATGTCAAAGCCAGCCCTATACAGACTACTAAAAGATATTTTAGAGAAGGACTAGAATGACCTTAACTCCATGAATAGGAGCAGAAAGAAC
>PVKN010040201.1:0-10757 GCA_004027915.1 Capromys pilorides
TTTTTGCGGGGAGGGATTGTACCAGAGATTAAACTCAGGACCTTGTACTTGCCAGGCAGGGACTTAAGCCACTGAGCTCTCTCCCTGGATATATTAATGCAAGGATATTACTATCGTTTATGAAATGGTTGATAGCTTGGCTTTTACCTTCTGGTTGAATATTTTTCATTTTCCGTCCCTCATAGTTATAGTTCAGAAAATGCTACAAACATGCTAACAAACATCCACTGAGTGATTTGATCTTAAATGTAAAAATGATTAGCACTGACCTTAAAATGTTTTGAAATAATGTTACAAAATCTGTATCCGCTGAATTTAACTCTTCAAATGGAAGAAGAAAAGAGGGAAACCAAAGAGTTTAAATCATCTAGACATTGGCTCCTAAGAAAATGCCTTTAGTGTATTTTAGAATAATATTTTAATGAATAAAGTTTAATTGGCTTCTCTGTAAGTCAAGGCGCAAAATGTGGAAATGAAATTACTATAGCAATAGTGCTTTATAGCGCCAGCTAAACAGCTCAGCAGATTAAAGCGCCTTTAAGCAGGTGCAGGGACCTGGGGGTTTGATCCCCAGGCCTGCCCTGCCTGCCCCACCCCTGGGGCACACTGAGGCAGCAATGGAGACTGGGTATGGTGGGGCACGCCTGTAACCCCAGCTCTTGGGAAGCTGTAAACAAGCGGATCACTACGAGTTCGATCTAGTAGTGAGACCTTGAATATCCTGTAGACCCTTCCCCCATAAAATACAAAATAAATAAATTTTTAAAAAAGATAGTGCTTTGTCTGCTGCTATACTTATTTGTAAGGAAGCAAAAACACTTTCACTGTCCTTTCACCAGGACAATAATAAGCATCAAAATGTTCTAACACATTGGAAGTCATTTATTGCCCCTGGAAATCCTCTTGAACAGATTAAATGCCCCTGACTACCTTATGAAAGTTCGTCCATCCTATGTCCCACATAAACCTGCTTTGTAGCAGGTGAAAATCAGTTGCTTAGTTTTCCTTTCTCTAAGTGACAATTTTACTGTCAGTGACAATTTTTTAAAAACAAAGCCAGGGGCTGGGGAGATAGCTCCATGGCACAAGTGCCTGCCTGACAAGTGCAAGGTTGTGAGTTCAAAACCCGGTCCCGCAAAAAAATAAATAAATAAATAAAAATAAAAAATAAAGCCAATATGCATCTTGAATAGCATCATTCTCAGATGATTTTGTAGGAAATGTTTTCCTTCATTTTACCTAACAAAAGTCATTCTTGAAACTTTAGAACTTAAAAAAAAAAAAAAACTTTGCCAAAGAAAGTGTCAAAAACACTGATGAAGCAGTGCACTGCTTTTAGCTAAGATATATTTAATTTTTTTTATTTTATATCTCTCTACATATAGACATATATATTTGTATTTTAGGGAAGGGTCTACAGGGTGTTCAGGGTCTTGCTACTAGATTGTGGACTTGTGATCTGCCTGTTCAGCCTCCCAAGAGCTGAGATTACAGGCTTGTGCCACTATGCCCAGTCTCAATTGCCCTCTCAGTGCCCTTGGGGGAGGAGGTGTGGGTAGGAGTGAGGGTGGATGGGTTGCTGGGCTGGCACTGCAGGCCAGGGGATCGCACCCTGGGCTCCTGCGCCTGCTTGCAGGTGCTTTAATCCACTGAGATATATTTAATTTTAAATGAAAGCATGTATCAGTATTCATGGGAGAATATTATATATTTTGAGTTCAGATACATTTCCATTGCGTTGCTTTATAAAAATATTGAGAGAGAGAGAGAGAGAGAGAGAGAGAGAGAGAGAGAAACTGATTAGGAAAAAATTTTGAAGGAAAAAAGAAAGCTTTTGAAAGCCTTAACTCTGTCACTTACAAGTGAATACTTTTCTGATGGGAAGGCTGTGTCACATATGTAAATTATTTTCACCTAAATAGAAAACAAGTCTTCACTAATACATCTAGCAGCAGGCATACTCAGGAATTCATTTACCTAATAAAAGAAAAGGCATCATAATAAGCAGAACAGGGCCTCTCCTAAGATATCTACAAGCTGTTCCTCAGAGCCTGGAATGTGTTGAGGTCACAAAGCGCACACTCGCTAAGACTGCCCTAAGACTGCCCTACTGTGCGGTAGCACAGTAGCTCTGAAACACAACTGCTTTATTATTTCATAGGCCTGAGTCTGAAGTCTGAGATCGGTTGGTAGGGCTGCGATCTTTCTCATGCCCATGGGGCACTCTGTTCCCTTGACATTTTTAATTTCCAGGGCCATGGACATTTCTTTGGGAGTGGCCACTTCCTCTGTCTTCAAAGACAGCAGAGAAACATTTTCAAAGCTCAGTCTCTTTTCCCCTCTCTCTACTTATCTTTCTGTCTCTGTCCCTTTCTCTCTCTCCTTCTGTAATGACCTCTTTAACCCATCTGAAAGGACAGTTGTGTTACCACTGGTCTCCTTCCTCAGTGCTCCGAGATGACCCTCCCTTTACACTGTCCCTTCCTTCACCATGCCTGCATGGTCCTGTTTTTCATGCAAAGTAACATTCACGCATCTCGGATTAGAATGTGAGATGAGGTAGGCATTGCTATGCAGGTCTCCGTGGAGACACATAAAATCAAGACTGAAAATCTTCTGATTTAAAATAGGAAGATAATTCTGAATTATAAAAGAGGGTCCAATGAAATCAGATGGCCCTTGAAAGAGGAAAAAGGAGGCAAGAAGGACAGAGTGACACATTTTAAGAAGGATACAACCTGCTGTCCCAGATCTGTATCTGAAGGTACAGATCCATGAGCTAAAGGATACAGACAGCTTCTGGAAGCTGGAAAAGGTTGATTCACCTATAAAGGAATAAAAAAACATGTAGGCGGCACAGAAATTTTAACTCCAGGTGACCTGTTAGAGCTCTGACCTAGGCAGCTCTATAGTAACAGAGCTTTGTCATTTTAAGCAACTACATTTATTGTAATCTGTCACATAGTAACAGAACATTAACACGGGTACTCATTTCTTGAAATATAAAGTGGATTGGTACATTATCTCTTAAAAATTTTCATGCAATTTATAATACATTTAAAATAACAGTTCAGATCATAGCAGGTATATACTCTCATGAAGCATAAAAACATGCTTATTATTTCGCTTATTCCTCTAGAATTTGGAAAGATAACTACTGAATTAGTGAGTTTCTGTATAATCACTATCTTTCTTGAATTAATATTTAAGCAAAACTAATTACTGTGAAATTCAATATATTTGGTATTGTTCAGACAAGTTTAATGAGAAATTCTTAAATTTGGGGTTATCTATAAGCAGTAAATTAATGTATGCAATTCAACAATACCCTGTAATAGGTCAGTTAAATTAAAGTAATAGAGTTTTAGACATAAATATACAGCGTGACTTCTTATTTTACATTTTCAATATTCTCCCATAACTATAGCTTTTTATGGTATTTGAATACTACAAAAGATTGGAGATTAGGTGTACTTGTTTTTTATTTTTGTGGGACTGGGGTTCAAACTCATGACCTTGCACTTGCCAGGCAGGCACTTGTGCCACAGAGCTATCTTCCCAGCCCCTAAAGATAGGAGATTAGGGAATGAGTGGCAAAGCTAGCTGGGGAAGTAGCGACACCTGTTAATCACATAATCCTGGAACACAGCCATAGAACATTTCCCCAGATTCCACACTTGGACTTCTTGTGAGAACTTGAGCAAATTTTCCATAAGATGGCCTAACCTGACATCACCCTGCGAGGTGGAATTGTAGCACTTCCTCTCAGGAGCCATGGGTAGAAGTTCTTGTGGGCTCCTTTCAGATTTGGACATAAAAGGTCAGAGACACGAAGAAGTTTCCTATCATGGCTTTTCTCATGATAGCCTGCCCTGCATCTTCCAGGGTGTATTTTTATTTTTTCTACTTTTACATAGTTCAAGCTCACTCCACAGAGTCATTTTTTCCATCACTCTTCACTTTTACTTTATTGAATAAACTTGGCCACTGGCTTTTGCTCATCTTGGTCAATTCTTTGCTCAAGAAAAACAAAACAAAACAAAAAACCCTGAGTCTATCTCCAGAAGAAGAGGTGAGCAACCCAGAACCCAGTATTGTTTAGTTGGCAGACACCTTTAGGACCTACCTGATAACACTAAATCAGTGCTTAGTGAGTCCTCTGAAAAGATAACCTGTTTTATTTTGCAGATATACGTTTCTTATGAGCTTTTTTTTTTTTTTTTTTAAGTAGCACTGGTACATACAATATAGTGAGAACACAGTTCTAAGCTCAAACCTTCCACCATTGAAAGAGCAAATTTCGAAAAAGTCTGCCCAGTGTTTGTAACTTTGCTCACTAGTTGAACTGAAACTTCAACTTGAAAAAACGTGTGTGGGCTGAGGGTAAATCATGTGTCACTTCTCACCACGGACATAAAGGGCTGACACTTCAGTCTAAGCATCATTTTTTTTTTTTTTAATGTATTTAGTACAGGGCCTACGGAGTCTCAGTACACAGATCAGACTCCTAGTGATCCTCCTGTTTTTCAGCCTCTCAAGTGCTGGGATTATAGTGCACACCACCACACCCAGTCTCAGTGTGCCCCGGGTGAGGGCTGGGCAGGCCTCTGATGCTGCGTTTACCTAAGCAGGCACTTTAATCTGCTGAGCTATCTGGCCAGCCCCTAAGCGCCATTCCTGTCCAGGCAAGCTACAGTACTTATGTTAGTGTGTTACAACATTCATTTATCATTGTGCCTTCTTTTATTTACTCACATAAAATATAGTAACCCTCCAAAGAATTTCAGTAATATAAGAAGTAAAGCTGAGGAAAGTGTGAGGACCATGATAAAATTAATCATTAAAATTTTGTTAAAGTCTTCAAAAACTGATTTTATAAGTCTAATTTTAGGCCTCAGAATAAATTATCTGATTTTTCATTGTCTCTTATGGGAAGATGTGTTCAATTCATGAACCTTTCAGCATTCAAACATAAACTTGGAGTGAACTGAGTTTGACGAAGTATCACTGTATGTGCCACCATCACTAGCCATGTTGGGTTGTGTGTTTCTTTTACCACGTGTGGGACTTCAGTTCACAGATTCTTTGGCTTGTCTGTGTTTGGATATTCTGCCATGTGTTAGCTTAAAGACCTTGGCCAAGTTAATCTCTGCATGGTCCTCTTTTTTCTTTGTAAGATGGAGAGTGTGCTAATTATGCCCCCTTCAAAGTTTGGGTCATCAGTCTTAAAGATGGCTCCCTGTATTCCCTCCCTCCTGGTATTTAATGCCTTGTGGAGTCCTGAGAGTCTATACCATGTTGAGAGCAGCTCTGTGGAGAACCCTTGCCATGACAAATTGAGTTCTTTCCTCACAGCTATGTCAAACGCAACTTCTACTTTAGCTAGGCCTTCTGCTAATTATAACACAGGGAGAACCTTACTACAACCTTAAGACAAATCCTAAACCAGAGCCACTGATTAAGCTAATCCAGAGTTCCAATCTCAGACACTGTGTAAGTTACAATAAGCAAATTTTGAAAAGGTGCTAAATTTTATGATAATTCGTTGAACAATAGAAAAGAGATATAAGATTGATTTAAGGTTGACACCAAGTATACATTATATAAATGAATGGTGCTGGAGTTCATCTTTTGACGATGCTGGAGCTAAGTTACTGAGTCCTTGAGGGGTGACTGTGTTGTGTGAACTACCTCATCCCTACAGTCAGAAAAGATGAGTACCAAACCTCCTCATTCTATAGGGTAAGCCTTCCTGCTCTTGCAAATTCACTGTAGCTATGGCATTTCTTTGAGGCTCTGCTCAGGTCTGCTGCCTAGTGGGATCACACCTGTCCCTCACATCTGTCAGAGGGCATCATGACTGACTGGGTTCAGTCTGCTAGAAAGTAGACAGATAAGGCTGACAGAATATCAGGAATGGGAACTCACACAAGTAATTGAGGAGGATAATGTGTGTGTATGTATGAGTATGCTGTGTGTGTGTTTGCCTTTGGTAATGAATACATTAAGTATTCACGATTTTGTGACTAATTGCATTACTTAATTAGTACTCAGGGCAAAGGAAATTGAGAACCTATTAATAAAGTAGTAAAAACATTTTAGAGTCAAACAAAGCTCACAGAGTGTCTAATTATGGGGATGCTACTTCAGAAGTTTTTGGTTAGGTCCCTTATTCCCTGTGTTTCCTTGCATGCACAAAAGCCTTACCATTGTTCAATTAGGCCACTCAGGTGTACTGTATCACTACTTAGTTCCTTTGATAAAATCATCCAAATGAAGACAAGAGATAGCAACTTGACCAAACAACATTTTCACCACCACCACCACCATCACCCTCCTCATCATCATATTTTCAAAGTAAGGCTCCGTAGCATATGTCAGCATCTTACTCTTTTCATGACTAATATTTAATCAGAGAGACACACTACACTTTCCCTTCAATGGAAGGTGGACACTGGGCTTTCTACCTTTTGGTGAATGCATAGTGCTGATACTGATGTATGTTGACGAGTGTGCGTCTGAGCACAAGTATTCTATTTCCTTGAGTGTATATCTAGAATTGGAGTTGCTGGGTCACATGTTTATGTCATGCTTACTTCCAGAAGAGATGACAGACTGAGTTCCATGACCCCTGTTGACTTCTGCATTGTATACTCCAATTAGCAATATATAAGGATTTCTATTTCTCTACATCCTCGTTACAACTTGTTTCTCATAATTGATAGGTTTGTGCTGCACTCAAGTTTGATTTTCACTTATTCTGGATTCAAAACCTTTGTCAGACATTTAAGATCCCTTCTCCCAGTCTGTAGATCATGTTTTAATTTTTTTACAAATATATTTAGTACAGGGTCTACAGGGTCTCACTACACAGATTGGACTTGTATTGATTCTACTGTTTTTGGCCTTCCAAGCATTGGGATTACAGGTGTACGCCACAATACCCAGTCTCAGTCACTGGCCCAGTGTGCCCCAGGGGAGGGGCTGGCATGGCAGTCTGGGATTGAACCCTCTGCCCCTATGTCTGCCTAATCATGCACTTTATTTTTATTTTACTTTTATTTTTTTGGTGGGACTGCGGTTGGAATTCATGACTTTGCACTTGCCAGGCAGGCACTTGTACCAAGGAGCTATCTCCCAGCCCTAGCCATGCACTTTAATCTGCTGAGCTATCTAGCCGACCCTTCATCTTTTCATTTTCATGATGAAGTAATGTTATTTGACATATGAATGTTCTAATTTGTTTGTAGTTCAGTTTATGGATCTTTTAGTTCTCTTGTCTATGGGTCTGGCCACAATCAAGAATCCAGTGCCAAGTCAGAGTCGTGAAGATTCATACCTATGTGAGTTTTCAAAACATTCTTAGGTTCTTAATTCTTCTTAAGGTAATTTTGGTATACGGTCTGGCTTGGTTGCTTTTCTGTCCTTGCTATGACAAAATACTTGATGAGACAGTAGGATGTTTGCACATGAAGGGTCTGATTTATTTCTGAGTATCGTCTCTAGTTGCATCCATTTACCTATAAAAGTCTCAACTTTATCTTTCTTTATACCTGAGTAATATTCTGTTACATAAAAATACCACTTTTTAAATCCATTCCTCAGTGGATGGGTATTTAGGTTGTTTTCAAGAATTACCTATGATAAATTGTGCTAGTATAAACTTGGATATGCATATATTTTGCTGTCCTTTGATGTTTTCAGTTCTTCTGAAAAAATACTCTGGAGGGGACTAGCTGGGTTGAATAAGACCTCTAATCCTATTTTTTGTAAGAGCCTCCACACTGGTTTCCAGAGTGGTTGTACCAGTTTGCACTTCCACCAACAGTGGAGAAGGATTTTTCTTTCCCCTTGGCCCCTCCTTCATTTGTTACTGATTAGCTTTGGGATAATAGCCATTCTTTTTGGGGTGAGATTATATCTCTCCATTCTTTTGCTAGGACTATATTACCCTGATTACTTCATGACTGAAGTTTTTAAATCATGAACTATGGGTTCTGAAACTTTTAATATGTTGGATATGTGAGGTTATTTGCAATTTCACATGAGTGAGGGGATTGACTTTTGTACTTCTACAAAATACGCTCTTGGAAATTTGATTTAAGGCTTGGAAATGCAACACACTGTTTATCACCTCTGGTAGTTTTTCACAAACATTTTATGTATAGACCAAGGTCATCTATGATAGATATAAATTGACCTCTCCCTTTCAAGCTTGGATATTGTTTCTTTTGTCTTAATGTTCTAGATATCCAAGCTTGAAAGGGAAAGGTCATAGTATAAATAGGTAGACTTGCCCTAATTTTGGTCTTAGGTGAAAACTTTCAGTCCTTCACTACTGAATATGAATTAGCTGGGTTTTCCATAAATGTCCTTTACTGCATGGGGGAAGTTCCTACCTATTTTGAACTTTCTCCGTCCTCCTCCAACCCAAGAAGAGACTACTCATTTTTACTACAATGATGCAATTTGCATTTAGTGCTCCTAATCTTTTGCAATTACAAGAACCTTTTGATATAAAAGAGAAGAACTTTTGTTCCTATGTCCCATTACCTTCATCCCTCCTTAGATTCTGAATCAGCCAAGTAATATATTCAAGGACATGCTCAACACATTATTTTAGAAACAAGGATATAGCTCACTGATGACGTCCATGTACCTGGATGAAAGCAGACTCAAGATACATGGTTAAGCTACAAGCTCACCTGGCATTCTTAAGACATGATCACCTACGACAGCTTGAAGCTTTCTTCTTGTTTTCACATTTGTCACTAAAACAGAATTATAGCTATTTCTAGTATCATTCAAAACAAATGTATGTTTGTCTATAATTTATTGACAGTAATTTTTAAAAATGGTTGTTTAATAAATTGCTGTTCAACCAGCAACAAATGCTGGAGAGGCTGTGGGGAAAAAGGAACCCTTCTCCACTGCTGGTGGTAATGCAGATTGGTGCAACCATTATGGAAAGCGGTGTAGAGGCTCCTTAAAAAATTAGAACTGGAAATCCCATTCAATCCAGCTATCCCCCTACTGGGAATTTTCCCAGAAGAAATGAAAACATCATACCATAGCAATATCTGTGCACCTATGTTTATAGCGGCCCAATTTGTAATAGCCAAATCCCATCATCTGAAGAATGGTTGAAAAAGATGTGGCATTTTTATACAATGGAATATTACTCAGCTATAAAGAATGATAAACTAGAAGACTTCATATATAAATGGATGTATCTTGAACATATACTCATAAGTGAAATAAATCAGACCTACATGTGTAAATATTGTATAGTCTCCCTACTGTAAGAACTCAGAAAAAAAGAAAATATAACAGAAAAATGTGAATGTGTAAAACTGTGATATTTACTTTGATTTTCTCTTACAATTTACTCTGTTTAATGTTATTTGTGAGCCCCATTTTTTGTCAGTGATTGTGAATTACATGAGGTCAAGCATATGTGTCTTGTGCTATTCCTGGATATCCCACACTCTGCACAGCCTGAAGTACAGAGCAAATATCTAACAAATACATTTGGCAATTCTTTAGATTCTGTAAGCACGATATTTTCTCAGGCACATTTATTAAGCTTGTGCAATAAAACTGAAAGTATTAATATAAAAAAAATAAAGCCAAGGTCTTCCCCCCCAAAAAAATTGCTGAAACTTGTAAAGAAAATACTCAACCAAACATATATACTGCAATTATAGTGCCCTTAGAAGAGGTAGATAGGCAATTCACATAGACATATTTGCTATCTTTAGTGAGATTTGTAAAGCTACTCTTTAGAAATTAATCAGGTATGTAGGGACAAAATATATGTATATACAAGATAGGGTAGACATACAGCTACTTTCTCTTAGTTCAATGAGAAGAAAGGTTTGTACTAATACTGTTTAGATAAGATATCATTTCTGCATCTTGTCCTCTGAATAACTACTATGAAGACAACAATACGCAATGTATTAATTATTGTAACTGTCCTACGAACCTGTTTTGAAACCATTTCATTGCTATTTTATTTTTTTTCTTATTAAAATAAACAAAAAATTGGAAAAAAAAATAATCAGGTGTTAGAAGGCCCACATGCATGTCATCCCAAGCCTTGGAAGGCTGACACAGGACGATCACTTCAAGACTGAGGTATCTGTCTGGACTATACAGAAGTTCAAGTCCAGCTTGAACTACATAGAACACACTGTGTCAAAAAAAATCCAAAATAAATTACATTTATGAGGTCAGCTATGGGCATTCAACACATGCTATTATAAATACTGTAAGCTATAGGTGAGGACTTACTGTTACACGGTGAGCCAGTCAAGTAGGACACTTAAACCATTGTGTGTATAAGATATGCTGAAGTTATTCTTTAAATATTATTAGCAAATAGATGTCAAACTTACATAAAAGTTTAAAGTGCTAGAAAAATCTCAGAGCTCCCTTGGGCAATTTCTCCAAGTGTTAGTATTTTCCACATTTATTATTACTTTGCCCTTCACTCTGTCTCTATTTCTATTTGGCATATGTATTATCTTTCTTAATCATTTGAGAATAAGTGACAGATATGACACTTTTTTACCCATACTTTATTGTGCTTTCCAAACAACACACTCACGTATATCATCACACTACCCTTAGCAAGATCAGGAAGCTAAGAAGACTTCATTCATATTTTTTAAAAGGGCCAGGGAGATAGCTCAGTGGCATAGGTGCCAGCTGGACAAAGCACAAGGGTCACAAAAAGAAGAAAATATTACATT
>PVKN010040202.1:0-10756 GCA_004027915.1 Capromys pilorides
AAGAAACACAAGATGCTGGCACTCCACTGAATATGCAATTTTTTAATCATGCCACCATTGAATTTGCATAATGGATGTATTTCTCAAACTCATTTAAAATTACATAGACTTATTTATAAATACATTCTATACATTAGAGCCACTTTCTAAGCCATGAAAATTTCAGTGTACTTCCACTGATTTCCAAGGATGTGATTTAATTTTCTAATTCAATCTAGTATAAAACCTACCTTTTCTTTAGTGGTCAATAGCAAGAGAGAATCCTAAAGTTTTCAAAATAACAAAAGAAAATCTAAAATATCCAAAACTTCTTAAAAAATATATATTTCCTTTTTTCCTAAAAGGTTTTTACAGGCTGAAATTCATGCTCTATTTTGTCATCATTTGTAATTGTGCCAGGGTCCTAGGAAAGGGGAAGGATTTCATAATACAATATTTGTTACCAAGAAAATATTGCTCGCTTTTAAATAAATAGATGAATCAGCAAAACAAATATGCTTCAAGATGACCATTTTCATAAATACATAAAATATGCATGCAGTGAACAAGGAACATACGTATAAGCACCAGAATGACCTTAGAAGTGCTTGCATAAAGTTGTTATAAAGCAAGGCTTTATGTCTTCTCTTGCACACATGTAATTCAGCACATACACTTCCAGATATAAGCTGTTTATGATGACACACTACAGCTGAGAAGTATCGTAGAGAAACTGCCCAGTGCTCCAACGGCCGGGCACTCTAATTAGCTGCATCACAGCCAATGTAGCCAGAGGCAAAGGGGCGACTTTCTGTGACAGTGGATGGCTCAGACCATGGAAACGAAGGAAGGACAGGGAGACTGGGGTTAGGACTGTACTGAGCCTCATGAAGATAAACTCTTTCCACCTACCTCCAAGCTCCACATTTCTAGTTCATGTGTTCTTTCTCAGGTCTGAAGAATCAGGTAGTTTTGGTTTCCCAGAGCAGCTGTGCCCCAGAAAATTTCCTCTGGAGTGGAGCAGAACAAAACATGTTCGTGGGGCCTTGGAATTCATAGAAATCCCCACCAAGAAGTTCAAATGGGATGTAACCAAACATTTCCAGGACTCAAAAGCTGATCTTGGTAGGATTCTGGGCAAGTGTGCTAAATTATCTTTAATTAACAAGTGAGTTATCCTTGATAATGGAAGTCATTTTCACATGAAAGTTCTCTCAAATTGCACTGATGGAAGCAGCAGGGTGGGAACACTCTTGGAACACTGTGAAAGCTGTGGCTAGCCCTCCTTACAAGAAATGATTAAGACAAAGAAAGGAAATCAACACAATTAATAATGGCACAGGGATGTTAGATGGGAAATCAAGATTGAAGTGAACAGAGACTCAGAAAGAGGTTTTGAGGAAAGTCTTTTGAAAGTGCTTCCAAATTAAACAGAACTATGATGAGGTGAAAATAAAACTTGAGATTATGGAAATTATACTAAATTGAACACACGCCTTGGTTTGCCAATGAAACAAGTATGAGTTTCTAAATTTACTATTATATAAAAATGCTCCAATTTTTGCATACATTTTCATACAACATGCTAATTTTGCAAAGAGAAATATGTTGCACAAAAATCTTAATGATTAACGATAAAACTTTACCACATGTTATTTATGCATGACTTTTGTTATTACAAACTGTTAGATACAGTGCTACATGGGTCAAATTATGGTCTTGAAACCATATTTAATTGTCCATCATTAAAATTTGCTTAAACAGTTTTAATAGACTATCAAAAGATTTTCTCTCTGTTACATCACTTCTATAAACACAGTTATGGCATGTGTTAAGCTCAAAATTGGTAATGCCAGTTTATTGTGATACTAACAAGAATTCTTTTTTTTTTATGATACCAGGGGTTGAACTCAGGACCCTGTGCTTGCCAGGCAAGCACTTACTCTACTGAGCTATCTCCCCAGTCCCTAAAAGATCTTTTTACAGTGTGTTGTATCCTCACAGTCACACTTTGTCTCCCGTTTGTCATGTGAAGTTTTCTAAAGCATTTATTTATTTATTTATTTATTTGGTACAGGGTCATGCTATGCAGCTCAGACCCATAGTGATCCTCCTGTCTCTGCCTCCCCAAA
The DNA here is from genome assembly GCA_004027915.1 of Capromys pilorides. Taxonomy (NCBI): domain Eukaryota; kingdom Metazoa; phylum Chordata; class Mammalia; order Rodentia; family Capromyidae; genus Capromys; species Capromys pilorides. The sequence goes on from PVKN010040202.1 coordinate 2,112, forward strand.
CTGAGATTATAGGTGTATACCACCATGCCTGATTTCAGTGGCCACCTCAGTGTGCCCAGGGTTCTGGGGTCAGCATGACATGTAGTACAGGGGGTGGAACTCAGATCCTTGCACTTGCCAGGCAGGTGCTTAGGCCATTGAGCTATGTCCCCCACCCCAAGTTTTGTAAATTAACTGGTGTAGTCTTCACACAGTTGTTTCCAACTTGGCTGAAATGAGCATAAGCAAGCCACAGGCCAATGAACCTTGGAGTCATAAGCGGAGGACAGAGGGGAAGATGGGGAGGATGGATTTTGGTCAGCTTTCATACTTCAGCCATCTGCATAGAGAGCACTGGCTATATCTGCAGATGACTAGGAATCTTGTTTATTTTTTTAAATCTATCTTATTTTGCACAACTAATTATGTGCAAAAAACTAAAGTTTTGAAAAGCTAACAATTTGGGAAATTACACATATTTTAAGTAGAAGATAGACATTAATATGCATTCAAATAAATAGATAATTTCAAGATAAGTATTTGTCTCACTATGGTAACCCTGAAATGTTGACACCTCACTCTAAGAAGCACATCTGTAGTGTTGCAAAAAAGACACTGATTGAGGCTGAAGGAGGGGTTGTGCCCAGCGTCGCTTCTGGTCTGGGATCGATTGTAGGGAACAATGTGCTGGGCTCAAAGCCAGGGACAGAAGACTGGGCTCCTACACTTGCTTGCTGTGACAATTCAACAAGTCATCCAAACGCTCTCTGTTTTGATCCTATTTTTTCTGTAAAGCAAGGTAACAGCATTAAATCTCTATCATCTCCTTTAGAGCCAAATGTCAGTAACTTCATGACCACCAACAAATTGGTGGGCTGCACAATCCTCATAAAAATCCTCTTGCAAAGCACTGCCCTACCTACTAAGCAGGATTACTGTCAAATTTGTAGTAAAATAATTTTAGTTTATGTTCCACGGAAAATATAACAGTATAACGGTAGTAGCACCGAGAGATTCAACAATGACTATTGTGTCAGGTAGTAGCAAATCATAACAAAGTTTCTGATATTAGATATATGAGTATATTCCATAGGAATATATATTTATTAACTTCTAGAGGTCAAAATTTAGTGTGCAGAACATTAGTGTCATCTCAAATCAAACTCCCATCCTTAGTAGTAGTATTTTGCTGGCTAGCAGGAAATGCCAGGATATATCAGTGGGCTGTCTTCCTAGATTTAGATAATGACTTGATATCGAAATAAACAGCATAAATGTTTTCCATAAAGCTGTAAAAATCATGAAAATTCAAATGGTGAAAATACATACACTGTACTATGCTCCATCACTCTTTGAGTCATGACACCATCTAACTTGACCACACTATCAAATGAGTGCATTAGATTCCTGACCCAGAATTTAGGATGTGATAGTCACTGGAGAGCAAGGCACCATGGCAGGAAGTATCAAGAACACAAGCTAAAATGTTTTGGACAAGAGCACCTGTCATGATGTGTATCTAGATGTCTCCCCAAACCTCATGCAGTTGTGGGGAATGGGCTTGACAGAGGTGGCTGAATCTGGAGTTTGTGATTGTTTCGTGGTTCAGTGGTGGGATTAAGGGTGTGAGTATTACTATACCTGCTCTAGAATGGGTAGCCTGCTTACAGTATAAGTAATAGAAAGAAAGACACACACACACACACACACACACACACACACACACACTCACACACACACACACACGCACATTGCTTTTGCTGTCTTCTGCTGCCATTATGGATGCCTCTCTGCTATGTGCTACCTTGCCTTGGAGCCAACTATGGACTGAACCCTTGAAAAACTGTGAACTAAATAATCTTTCCTCCTTTAACCTGGAATATTGGCTATTTTGTTTCAGCAATGAGAAACGTCACTATGACAGCCTCCAAACTACATTGTGTTCTGGTCAAACTGACAAAGCCCTTTGGTCACTTAGAAATTGGGCAGATTTTCTGAGATCCACACAGATCACAAGTGAAGTTATATAAAAGAATAAATCATCCTATAAATGTCAGACTTGGAGCAGATAGGTGATAAAATTTTATTTTGTCTATCATTTTCTTGTGAAGGAACATCTTAGTGGAACTAAATCCTTTCTCTTCTTTATTTTGAAGCTTAATGTATGGAATTCTGTAAATGCTTAGAAACTGAACTAAAAAAGACCAATTTGAAAAAGAAAATAAAAGTTTTAGAATAGGCAGTAAGTGCTTAATAAAAGAATTTTGTTTAGGCTATTGTATTAGTTAACTTTTCTTTACCATCACAAAATACCCAAAGCAAGCTAACTTGTAAAGAGGTTTTTTTGAAAATAGTTTCCAAAGCCGAGGAGCCAATGGTATGGTGTAGATTCCAGTGAGAGTGGTCCTACTCAGGTATGTTACCTCAGACAATGACGGATTGCAAGCAGAAACCAGCAGCCAAATTTACAGAGAGGAAGTCAGAGAGGTGATTGGAGCCAGTCTTCAGATTTGTTTGCAATATCTTCAAGAGAACTACTAAATGGGTCCCCTGTGATATACCTTAACCCCTTCCCTGGCCAGGCTTCCAATAACCCAAGGATCTGTTCTATTTATTTTCTTATATTATGGCCGGCTCAGCCTGCCCTGGGGGTGGGGCTGGCGCAGCATGCGATTCCAGTGATGAAACCACAGTCCCTGTGGTTGCCTAAGCTTGCCTAAGCAAGCACTTTAGACCTCTGAGCCATCTCATTGACCATAAGGATCTCTTCTAGGTTCCACTTCCAGTGGTTCCTTTGCCTGCCACAGCACAACCCTGGGGCCCAAGTGCCCAGCACCTGGACCCTTGGAAGACCAAGTGCACCAAGTGCACACAGAAAGTCTCACAGATACCCTAACACATTTCCATTCCAAATGTACCCCAAACGCCTGCAGCAGTACCTAGAAGCTTTTAGAAAATTAAGTTTCAGGCCCAGACCAATGTGCCTGAGCCCAAATTTTCAGTTTATTAGTGTTTCAAGATTATTTGAGAATCCTTGCCTCAGGAACATTTTATGAAGAAGTGGTTGTGAATTCAGGCATCTTGGTTCAGTTTTAAGCTACTGTACACATAATGATGATTAGAATCCACCAGAACCTGAGGTGTCAGTGCCCAGAGATGAAATTTTAAGCAATTTGAAACGTGGCCTTTGTCAGGTTCCTGTGCCAGTAGATGAAGAGAGAATAAAGGCCATGCATATAAGGAATTAACATAAAAGGTGTGGAAGAGCTTTGTATCTTTATAACTTGCTTCAATTTTAATAGGGTTTAACCCTATCTAATTCTGACAGGGTTCAGTTCCCATCCTCTACTCGCGAGAGGAAATGAACCTGGAAAAATGCAGAGATATACATGCAACCTACTGATACCTTAACATGGGCCAGATGAAGTAGATAAGGTTTCCAACATTATGAATACATATTTATGTTCATTGTGAGACTCTCAGAAACACCATTAGCAGCTGATCTTCCTTGCACTGTGACATTAGCATTCTCTGGACTTTTGATTTGAAAACATTCTCTAACCCTTAGATTTGCCATGGCAACCAGTCAGTTAAATAGAACAGCTCTAGCCATGGCAGGGTCTTATTCAGAAAAATACAATTACTTACATTATACACATAGAGACCTTCACAAAAATGTGAAAATAGGAAGGAGGGTGGGGATATGATAGGGGAAATGATTGAAGTATCTTATGTTCATTTACAAACTTGCCGAAATGAAATCCACTAATCTGTATAAGCAACATTCACAATAAAATACATGAGCAAAATTAATTATTTAGGAGGAAATAGAAAATTGATTGTATTTTCTTTTTTGAAAGGGAGAGACAGGGATAATGTAGCCTAGTAGTAATTCTCAAAATAGTCAACAATGCACCAAGATTGAGTCCTGAGCAGTCAGAACCAATATATTGTATGAACCTGAGCTGCGAGAGCCATGTACAGCTAGTGTAGCTGACTGGTGCTCAGAGCTGTTTCCTAAGCCAAGCTGACCACTATAAAGAATCTTTTTTTAAAAATTTTATAACAATGTTAGAATTGAAGCAAGTTGCAAAGATACTGACCAGAGCTCTTACACACATTTTACCTTATTTCCTTATATGCATGTTTGTCAGAGCTAAGACCTGAGCATTAATACATTAATACCAACTCAGCTTTATTTGCATTTTACCAGTTCTTTTATTTTTGTCCTTTTTCTGTCACTGGATCAGACATTGCATTTAGTGCAACCCTCTCCTTTGTCTCCTCTCATTTGTGAGTTTCTCAGTCTTTGTTTCATGAACTGAGATTTTGGAAGAGCAGTCTTACAGAATGTCTCTGAAATTGGAATTATCCAATGTTTCCTCATAATTAGACTGGAACTGTGAATTTTGGGATTGTGAACTGCTTACCCTATGTCATATAAGGTATAAATGATAGTGCCTTGTTACTGGTTACATTAACCTTGATCACTTGGTGAAAGTGGTATCTTGTAAGCTTATATATTGTGAAGTTACTTGCTGTTCCATTTCCACTTTCATATTCTGTATTTAGGAAGCAAATCACTAAATCCAGCACATCTTCTAAGGGAAAGTTAGGTAGTTTTTAGAAAGCCATATAGTCCTTTCTTTACTCAATGTATAAAAAAATTCATCATTGTAAACGAATGATACTAATGCTAACTAACTCAAAAAACTATTGTGAGGATGAAATAAATTCATAGTTGGTATGTGCTTGGCCAAGTGCTGGTCACATAGCAACTGTAAATTTGCTGAAAAAGCCAATGATTCTACAACTACTCCTTGAATACCAACCATATTTAAGGCATCTAGCAGGTTCAGTGTTTACAAACAAAAACAAAAACCAGTCATATTTTAAGAAGACAAATGTTAAACAAAGAAACAGAAAACAAAAATTTCAAATTATAAAAAACTAAACCAAAAGAACGTCTGTACCTCAGTTGGAAATTAGGTGAATATGGGGCTGTATTTATCTGAAAGCTGAAGTGTAGTGGCTAGTTTCAAAGAATTATTGTTTGAGGAAGTTGTATTACCTGAGATAGAAAGAATGAAAAGAAGAAAAAAAGAATGAACAGAAGGCCAGTGATATAGCTCAGGGGCACACACAGCACCTTCCTGGAAAGTGTGAGGTTCTGAGTTTAATTCACAGGATAAAAAACAAACAACAAAAAAGAGTGACAGAAAGTAGGAATGAAAGATACCTCATGTAGTATGTGCAAATGCCTTGAGTTTGGGAAGAACATCATGAATTCAAGCACTAGGAATAAAAGCGACATCCCTGGAGCAGTACCAGTTAGGGAAAATGAACGGAGGAAACCCAATTGGGAAGCAGTAAGCTGCTGTTTTGATGTCTTCTGCTTGTCCATGAGTGATGTTAAATGTGGGAGTGACACGAAACACTCATTGGCTACAGAGTGGAAAAATCTGGATGGAGTAAACACATGTGAGAAATGTTTGCTGTAACTAGTTCAGGGCATCTGGGGAGAGATAGTAGAAACAGAGGCACAGAAGACAAGATGCAGTGACTGATAACTTTACATCAAAATTCCTCTAAGCTTCTCCCATTTTCCATACATTTATACTGTAACTAATCCTCTAGCTTTTTAACCATAGAGTCACATTCGCTGTTAATTCATCCTCTAGTGTCTATATAATGTTCTATACAATGTCATAGCTGTGTATATTAAACTCTGCACATAAATTATGCATTTAAACATTCAAAAATAGAAAGATGGGGAAGAAAAGTAAAACAGATTCTGTGATACGTGTATCAATTCCCAACAATGAATGTATTTATCATGTATCACAAATATATACTAGTAAAGATGAACAACAGAATCAAAAATAATGTTGCTAAGAGAGCGCTTTCAATGCCACCTCTGTCACTTAAGGTAGATGTTGATGACATTTTACATAGAGTGCTACTAATTGTCTGAATGGGACAAGTTATTCACTCACAAAAGATGCAGCCCCTACCATCATGCATAAAGCATGTTCAAATTGTGACTTCACGCTGCCCTGCAGGGAGCTGGGTGCCACTACTTTGCCCACTTTACAGCTGTGATAACAAAGGTAGGAGCATGAGAAGTAGTTGAACACTGCTCAGGGACTCCAAGCCTGAAGGTTGCCCACAGCGTGGTGGAGGGTGTGCCTAGGCAGTTTTGGTTTGAGAGAACCCTCAGTACTGAGAAGCAGCATTTCTTCTGAGGTGTAAAGGAGACTTTCTGAGGTGAGAAAATGTGTCTAGAAAAATGTAGAAAAGCTTCAGCAAACAGTCATAGGTCTTCTTGTCAGAATCATCCAAGACCAAGTGCAAATAAAAATCCTTTTATTGTACTCTCACTCCTCAGAGGATTATTATAATGCCTCAATTTAAAGATACCTGGAATCATCTCTAATTTTAGAATCAATATTTGGAAAATGTTTTAATGCAATTTTCTGTCTTAGATATATTGCAGTGCTTAGATCTGTGATTCTGAAAGGGAACAATTATTAGATTCATGAACAAATTAATTCATTAATAAATTATCAGGAAATAGATCCATCAGGGCCTCTTCTATTAATTAAAAATATGTTTGTGAAAACTTAGGTCTAAATTTATTACATCTTTCACTGTTTGTTGGGCAGAGAGAGTAGACATGTCTTTTTTTTTTTCCTATCAGCCTCAGACATTGCATTTAGTGTATCCCTCTCCTTTGTCTCCTCTGATTTGTGAATTTCCCATTTTTTGTTTTATGAGCTGAAATTTTGGAAGAGCAGTCTTATAGAAAGTTTCTGAAATTGGAATTATCCGATGTTTCCTCTTCAGACCATTCCCTATTCAGAAACTTTAATCAATATCTTCAGAGAAGATCAGATCCCTAGAAGCTTGGGTTCTTTTAAATACATGACACACTACCTTTCACAAATCAATCAGGTGAGAAAACATGTTTATAAAGCCCATAAAGATCTGGGTCATGAGCTTTCGATTCTTGTGCTATGGCCACTTGTCTTCACAATCCTTTCATGGACATATGGATAATGCTGAGCTCCAAATACCAGAATTAAAGCAAGATACCAGTACTTTTCCAGTGCCATATTTAAGGCAACATAGTGGTGATTAATGGTAACATATCACAAGCTTAAAAAAAGTTCTCAGTTCCCAAACTTCTTTAGTATTTATAGAATTGTTGAATATTTTTCATTATTTAGATGTCATTATTACTATGATCAGAACCAAAACAATAAATGTTAATGGATAATGTTTGTCTATAAAACACATAAATCATATTTGCAAAACAGTAGATCATAAGCCAAATATGATAAATGAAAAAGAATCATTTAATAGTAAGTCATTTGAGAATTCACATTTCTCAGATTGGATCCTTCCACTTTAATCTAGTCACTTGGAGCTGTAGAAGACCTAAAGATGAAAAAACAGTCCGCACTGCTTCACTATCACTTATTTGATTTATTGCTTCCTTTTGGGCAAAATGAATGTCCACTCTTTGGAATGTTTTCCTTTGTCTTCTCTCGTAAGCCAAATATCTTTTGAGTGACAAGCAATTCATTATGGAATTCATTTCCTCTGCACCTTTTCAATAAAGCGGCTGTATTTTGAGGGCTAGCTTTAGCCGGGATATTAAATTACCTTTCTTATATATTGCACTATGTAAGTAGGTATTGTGGGTTTGGCTTAATGTTGGCAGGATTAATTTGATGTTCTCTGATCAATCAGTCACATCATTCTGATCTCTCTTGGTAGAGTCAGACATAAACCAACTTGAAGGTTACTTCTGGAGAACTGGGCTTTCTGTGGTAGACCTTCTGCAAAAAGATACAGTTATTTGTAATATTCCTATACATCTTTAGTTTCTTTACAGGTGCAATGACTCCTCATCACAGAACCTTCTTAATTCCCATCTGGATGGATTCCAGCAGCATTATTCAGAAGTGACTCCCTTATTTACAACCTCCTTCCCCACCACGAAGGCATTTGAAAACATGTTACTGCAAAGACTTACATGAATACAGGCATAAGTATTTTCTTCCATGGATTTAAAAAAAACCCAAGATTTGACTAGATTTTAGGTGATCATTAACAAACATTAATGAAAAAAAAAACACTAGAGTATTCAGCCTTTACTAGCAATTAATCTTCCTAAGAGACTCTATTCTGATGTATCTGAATTTTATACTTACTAGTAGTTAATTTTATTGTGTCATTCCCATAACCTGATGTACATTGAATTGAATCATTTTATAGTTTTTATCCATGTGAAAGACAGATGTCAGGTATTGGCCATGTCGTTTTCAAATATTCTGAAGAATTGTTAGAATCTCAAAGAAAATGATTCCATAGTCAATCACAGAGATTTTCTAGTGAGGTTTGTAGATTGGCAAGATAAAATTGAACTAAAGCAAAATGCAGTTTCCACATGATAGTGACTTTTGATTTGAAATTTTATGTCACATAGTAATGGCCTTCACTTGGCAATGACCAGTGCTTCATTGGCAGAAAATATACTAAAATTTGCAACTGCATATGATGTAAGAGTTTTAAAAATCAATTTCAACTTTAGAACCTTTTTATAACTGAATACCTATATTAACATGCCAATGATTAATTGGAAACCTGACCTTTTAACT